>JBBMEG010006131.1:0-36254 GCA_037832605.1 Cyclanthera cordifolia | reverse complement strand
GGGTCGTTTTAAATGTATTTTAAAATGTCCAGGTTCTGATTTACAGGTTTTGCAGGTATGGGTTTCCCATATTTTAGTGAAAACTCTGCCAAAATTTTTACTAAATTTTTCATGCATTAGTAACGTCCGTGCTATAACCTAACAGTTATGGACCGGGTCCCTACAGTTGGTATCAGAGCTCAGAGTCATAGATTTTGTAGACTAGCTTACGATGTAAGCTGTGTAGGTGTAGGTCCCACGGTCTTCAGCTGCAGGTCGTTATCAGGTAACAAGTAAAATAAGGGTTAAGAAATATAGATAAGCATGCTCGAATCATAAGTAGGAATATCATGATTGCATGTTGCATTCTTTTGTTTTGTTTGAGTGCCTATAAAGACTAACCTTTCTACCGGTCTTCAGCTGTAGGTCGTCATCAGGTAACAAGTAAAACGGTCGATGTGCTCGTGGTTTAGCCTTAGAAGCCGAAGCTCGTGGTGCAGGGGTGATTCCATCAGAGGAAGATCCTTGACGAGTTGTTAATGCCTTGCCGGTCCTTGTTGCTCCTCAGGTCGCGCCTGCTCCACCTAAAGGAGAGTTGTCAGTTGGGGTTTAGTTCCTATAGAGGCCAACAACAGTTGCCCCGTTTCTCCCATCTGTTGGGCTAGGGCCAGAGGTCATGGCGACCTTTCAAGCTATGTGTCAGGGAGCGGTGCAAGGAGCGATGGCTGCAACTTTGGGGGTTAAGGTCAGTGAGAAAATTGATGGAACTGTCGTGAATCCCATCTTAGAAATGGCTGATAGGGTTGTGAAGGACTTCAAGGAATGGAGTCCCCCGAGTTTTGATGCCTCATCAGGGGGTCTGTTTGAGGCACGAAAATGGATGTCTTCTCTAGAAGAAATTTTCAAGCAGTTGGACTGCCCTTAGGCGTTGAAAGTCAGGTGCGCAGTGTGTACGCTGGTGAACGATACCAAGCTTTGGTGGGAGTCAGAGCTTAAGGCCATTACGGACTGCGATGAGTCGATGCCTTGGGAAGAGTTTAAGCAGGTTTTCCTGGAGATGTACTTTTCAAAGTTTGATCAACACAACTAGGTGACAAAATTCTTGTGGCTAAAACAAGGCAAGAAGCCAGTGGCGAAGTATGAAAGAGAGTTCTCCCAAAGAGCCCGTTTCGCTAGAGAAATGATTGCTTCAGACGTTCAGCGAATTCAGTTTTTCATTTATGGACTTAGAAAAGAGATTCGTAGATCCATAGGCAATCCGAAACCCCAGTCTTTTGTTGAAACAGTCTTGATGAGGGGGTACTGGATGCAAGTTGCAGACGGTCCGGTGAGTCCAAAAGTGGTAAGAGGAAGCTGGAGGTCGTAGGGTTGTCTGGATCCAATCAACAAGAATCAAAGAAGACTCTTCTTAGTAGGGTGAAAGGCAAAGAACCAAAGGAGGCGCCGCTGGAAAAGCCTCAACCATCTTGTAAAGGATGTGGGAAGAATCACTTAGGGCTATGTAAGTCTAGTGCCAAGATATGCTTACTATGTGGCGAAGAGGGCCATTATGCAAAATTTGTCCTCAAACCTTGGTTAAGGCTCTAGTAGCAGAAACCCCTACCAAATGCTTAGCTCAACAGCAAGGTCGAGTCCTCGTTGCCCCTGAGAGAAAAGATGGTCATCGTGATGTCGTAAATGAAGGTACTTCTCTCTTTCTAAATCCTTGTTCTTGCATGCTTTTAGACAAAGTTCGCAGGTTGCTTTACTTTACAAGTTGTATTAAATGCTGCGAGTTTGAAACCCTTGTAGTTCGTGTTGGCGGTCGCCACTAGGTAGGACCCAACATGTGGACATCCTTGGAAGCGAAGTTGAGATTTCTAGTGGAAGTCAGGATTCTACCTCGATGTTGGTTGTCATGAGAAAGTGTGTTTCATACCATTGAAGAGGTTCTGGCTAAGGAAAAGAGAACCTTGTATGGTCGGAGTTGTATTTTGGTTTTCTACACCGAGGATAAAGTAATTCTTGAGAATTTGAGAAATACTTGACAACGTTACCTGGAGTTGACAGTGCCGATGAGAGTGTTGACTCCGTGCCTGTGGTCAGGAACGTTGAAGATGTATTCTTCAAAGAACAGTTAGGTCTACTCCGCGTAGGTTATTCTTCCGTACAAGCTAGTTTGTTTGTTTTACTTTTCCTCCAAGAGCAAGGAGAAGTTAAGGCTTGGTCACTAGGCGTATTGGTTAATGACTCATTCGGCTAGGTGTATCTCCTCGGAGATTACCTGTTCTTATGAGTTGGAAGGTCGGTTTGGGACTTCAACGATTTGTTTGTGGTGTAATGCTTGCAGACATCGTTAGATGACCCTAGTCGGCTTTGTTGACTGTCGGTTAGCTAAGAGTTGAAGGAGCAAGTGAGCGTTGCCCAAAGCCTGTGTGGAGAAAGCGGTCGATAGTTTTGAAGTGGATTTTAGAGTTTAGAGTTTGTGGTTGTTCCAAGTAAGAAGTTGATCTTGTACGAGCAACTTTCAACAAGAGAGCTCTGTTGTTTGGGTTTTTGATAGAAGTGCACTCGTGAGGTGTGAAAACAATTCTTAGTTGCTCCTATGAGAATTCTCATGGTTGAGGAACCAATGTCTTCTATCGTTACTTCCCACTCGTGTTTGGCTCCTAGGTTGTGTAAGGGCTTTGGCCTTGTGTTACGTAGTGGCCTATGGGCCAAGTGCTTTGGCACGCATTATTCTCGGCCATAGGGCCTTAAGCTATGTTCTAGGGGTGCCAGACATGAAGAGTGAAGTATAGAACATAGTTGACAGGTGGTGCTTCTCTTGAGCAAACTTTAGGAGTGACAAAGCCTCGGTTAGCTTTGTTCCATCTTCTAAACTAAGGATGTCTTTTGCAAAAGCTGTTGCTCCATCTTCAACTCCACTGAAAGCTTCTATCGTTACTTCCGACCCGAACTATGAGTCCAATTCTAGGTCTGTTACCTTAATGCATGAATTTCAACACACACACATAACCGGATATAACCTATCGGTTCAATTTTATCTCAACAATCATGAATAGACCAGTCTTCTAAGTAATATAACAACATCAATATCAACAGCAATCCATAGAAGCATCTTCGAGTATCTATACTTCATCACAATTTTCAGATATTCAGATATTCATATATATTTATATGTTCAATTCCATCTCAGATAGCCAGTACCAAAACCAAGTACCATTAAATCATACAAGCGTGTATCTAATAAATGGTTTGCAAATGCAAGATATCAGATGATGCATATGATGAATGATAATACCAAGCGACTTCACTAGGGCCCTGCAATTCTGAGTCTTCAATAGATAGTAACGATGACATCGGGGCTATCCTGACGGAACATGCCACTCCCGGACCTTCAATAGATAAAACTTTACATTGTCGGGGCTACCCTCGTATGGCATGCCACTCCCGAGACTTCATTGCATAGATACACTTCCGGGGCTACCCTTGTAGGGCATTGCCACTCTCGGGCCTTCATTACATACAGTACACTTCCGGGGCTACCCTTATAGGGGCATGCCACTCCCGGGTCTTCAATATAGATGCATGTGTAATAGAGATGTTTCAACTTTGTATCAATATGGTTAATGATCAAAAGATGTTTCACAAGGACATGTCAGCTTATCATGAATCAATAACTCAGTGCATCACATATGTATAGTTCATAGGATAACAATATCATTCACAAACAACAGGGCAATCAATGCAAATCATCAAACTCAATTTATCCTACACATGCTTATATTTACCAACAAGATTCCAATTTACGGATATAATTTCCTTACTTGACCGATTCCACGAATGAACTTTTAGCTCCAAATCCATTAGACGCTGAAGGCCGGTACTCAAATATGGCCTTATCGAATAAATGAACTAGAGGTAGAACCTAAGACCAATAAAAACAAACTCAGGACGTCAAAATTAATAAGAGGATCAAACTTTGAAAAACGAGTTCTTGGGTGTCTGGACTCGGTAACTCGGTTGACCGATATGGTCAAACTCAATCAAAGGGACTCACTTTTCAAAATTTCACCAAGCATTTGAAAGACTCATTCTAAAATAAACGAGTCATTAATAACTATCCTTCATGGGGTTCCAAATAAAAAGTCAACAGTTTAATCTAAAGCACAACATTCCATGAATTAATCACTAATTTGAAGTAAATCCAACTAACACTTGATACAAAAATTCAATCCTTGAGTCCTATTTCAAATTTTTTCATAGCAGTATATACAATCAAGAATTCAACATGTTTAACTGTAAAATAAACACCAGGATTATTCAATATTTTTCATGACCACCATTGCTTACTCACAAATAGTCGTTCAATAACTCCATTTAGTTTGACAAACAATTCTCACATGGACCTCCACCTCAATGCAAAACAATATTTGAGATTGTCTACGAGAAATCCGCAAAGCAAATTGGCAAAAATCCAACCAACAAAACTAAGGATTCTTCCAAGACTTACCAAGGAATGAAACCCAACGAAACACACCTTCAATACTCGATTAGTAGTCCAACGAATTATAAATCGACCTTCATTCCAAAGATTAAATTATGAAAATTTCTCAAAGCTCGAACAGCCAACTAAAACGTCCTTAAATTGAGCTTCGATACCAAGGTTTCGATCTAGAATTTTATTACCGATTAGACATAAAATCCATAACTAAATCTTCAAAACAAAGCTTAAGAAAAATGTGTGAAAGCTTCAAGAACATACCCAATATTTATCAAGGACGAAACCCACACCAGCAACATTAGAAAATCAATTTATAAATCAGCAAAGAGAGGGGACTACTCGCTGAGGACCTAAACCGAGCCCTCGTCGAGAAGCAGAGAAGTCGCAAATAGTATCGAGCTCGGCTTCAGCGAACACGCGACCACAATAAGGCTCTGACAGCACCAAAACGCATCTCGTTGGCTCTGTCTGAACTCCAACGACATTCGCGAGGTTTTCGACTCAGATCCGAGCAAATCTCAACAAATGAGTGAAGATCAACCACGCGCGCAGCCTCTAACGACATCGCTCTTCTCCCGTGTGGCGGCACGCGATGAACATCAGCGATGAGCGATTGGAACCGGCGGCCTTTGACCCTCGCGAAGGAGAGACGAACGAGAGGGAGAGAGAATAGGGGTGGGGTGCGCACCGTGATTAGGAAGGGAGAGAGAGATTTTTTTTCCTTATTTTTTATAAATTAGATCAAAAGAAGGTGTTTGGAAAGAGTTTATGAAATATTTGCTACATTAAAATTCATGTCCTTAAATTATTAATTTATAAATTAATTAACTCGACTACTCCCACTTAATTTTAATAACTAAAAGTCCCTTAAAGATTCTTAGATCATTTTAAAGGTATAAAAACTTTGGGTTGTACATAACCTTTCAAAAAATTTATATATTATTCAAAATGATACATCTACCTCAAATAAGTAGGTCCACAAATTTCTATTTCCCTTACTAGATGAACCACAAGATGTACCATTATTGTCATGAAAAATGACGGTGGAAAATATTTTTCTAACAAACATAAAAAGACCACTACATCTTCTAGAGCCTCTTCAATTTGGTGAATCAATCACCTTACAACATATAGCGTTGAAGAAGAAATAAGGGCGAATAATTGCATATATAACGTGCTTAGGCAGAACACCACGAATTGCTACATGTAGAAGTTATTGCATCAAAACGTGATGATCGTGCAATTTAAGACCGTAAGTTTCAAATCTGTGAGAGACACTAATTTTCTCAGGTTTGATGAATAACCCTCAGACACTTTAATATCAACTAATGTTGTACATATATTCAATTTTTCGTTTCGAGTTAGAATATTCTTTTTTACTTATCATTTTTTGAGCAATTAATTTCTGATGTTCAACTCAATGAAACCTTGACGTGTTTTTAATCCATCCTTGGTTTTTCCTAGAATATCAAGAAGAGTTCCAATGATATTAGAAAATACATTCTTCTCAATATGCATGATGTCTAAATAGTGTCGCACAGGAAGATGTTTCCAATACTCCAATTCGAAAAAATTTTGATTTTTTCTTCCAATAAGAGTTAGAAATATGATCTTTTATGAGTTTCCTCTTTCCATATGTAAATTTAATAGCACTTATTTGTGCAAGAACGTCTTCACCATTTAAGGGTTCAAGAGTCATTTCAAATTCTTGTTCTCCATTAAATCTTTTTTTGTCTTCTATATGGGTGTCCCATTGGTAAAACTTTTCGATGTCCGAGATATGTTATCTTTTTACCTTTTGTAAATAAATAGATGTTGTTTTTTCTCCACAATCAGACATGCATGATACCCTTTAACAGTATATCCAAATAGATTACCATATGCTGGAAAATCATGAATGATCCACAATAAAATAGCTTTCAAGGTGAAACGTTCTTGTCGATGTGCGTTAAAACATTTGATTCCAACGTTCCATAGCATTTCTATATCATTAACTAATGGAGCTAGAGAAACATCTATGTCATTTCGAGGTTGTTTCGATCTAGAGATTAATGCATTTAACATCAGGTATTTCACGCTTCATGCATAACCATGGAGGTAGATTGTATGTCATCAGCATCACTGGCCAAAAACTATATCTACTACTTTGATCACCGTGGGGATTAACTTCATTAGTTGATAAGGGTAAACGAAGATTTCTCGTTTCACAACTAAAATCTTGCCACCTTATGTCTACTTCTTTTTATGATAATGTGTTAGCTACATGTCGTATATACTAATCGATTTAACAACTAGAAGCATGCCACGTTAATAGCTTAGAAATTTCTTTATTTCAAAACATTCGTTCAAATCATAGAATGGGAGAGAAATACCACATTACTTTTGCTTGAAATTTTCTTATCCCATCTTCGTTCACATTCTTCCGAACCTTCCATCTTGACATTCCACAAGAAAGACATAGTTATGCATCATCAAATTTTTTTTGATACAAACAACAGTCATTAGTACATGCATGAATCTTTTCATACTTCATTTCTAAAGTACATAAAATCTGTTTGGCATAATATGTGGATGTCGAAATTACATTAGGACTTTGCAATAAAATGCTTACAATTCCAATAGCTCTGTGAAACTTTTATCGCCCCGTGCAAACTTTGCTTTCAAATTATAAAGCTTAATCAATATTGATATCTTGGTAAAATGTTTACAATTTTCGTATAATGGTTTCTTTGCATCTTTTAGTGATTTCTAAAATACTTAAGATTTATCAGTAAAATAATCTTGTGCAGCCTCAAACATCCCTACAGGTTCATCTCATCGTTGTCTTCATCTTCAACTTCAGTTGAAACATTTTCAATGTTTCTTGTACTCGAAACTAATTCCTGCCAAATCCACGTTATATAACTTCCATCGATACCAATAAAAAATAAAGGATCTCTTACTACATTATCATTTTGGGACTTGACATTCACGCATTTCATACAAGGACAACAAATGACATTAGTCCCTTTCGAATGTCATAATGCATTTTTTAATAAAAGTTCAACTCTTAAACTGTATTTGGCTGACATTCGGTCCTTAAACATCAAAGACTTATCCATAACCAATTTAATTAAAACAACCTACAAATACATCATAGTGAAATATTATGAATAAAACTATTTATTGAAAGTAAAAATAAAACATGAAACAAAATGGTGCAAGAGTACTTAGAGCAACAACCTAAAACTCATTTTAGCAATCTTCAAATCAAAGATCAATCTCCACATTAATCACAACATTAACCAAAAGTCAATCTCGTCATCAAAATCATGTCTATCTAACCAAATAAATCAAAAATTGATCTAAAAAAATCAACAAATATAGAGCTCAACTCCGCAATATATTAATCACCCCTCATTTTAGCCACAAAAAATTAGGAAACAAATTAGGATTATATTTCACTTGAAATTATTATAAATTTAACTAATAATTCAAATAATTAAACAGGAAACTAACTATTGGCAAAAACTCCTAAAATCTATAATAAAATAAACTAACAACATACCATTACTAAAAAACTAAATATATAAACTTAAAAATCACAAAATGAAGCTAAAACAAAATTAGAACAACAAAAAAGATAAAACTTTAGAGGAACAAAAAAAAAAAAAAAGTCTCTGAATTTTTTAGATAGAATAAGCTAAAAATGGTTTTCAAAGCTCAAGGCTCAACGAAAAAGGCAACGAATTTCTTTTTAAATCAAAGCTTGAAGATGGGGATGATCTTTGAAGACCGAGGCAAAGATGGCCGAAAAGGAAGATGGAAGATGGGTTTCTTTTCGGACCGAAGCTTGAAGACGTACGAGGAAGAGCTTGAAGACTGAGGGCAACAATCGAAGGTGGGCAAAAGGCGAGCGAAGGTAAAGCTTTGGTTTTAGATGGATGAGCTTGGATATGAGTTGATTTTTGGACAGAGAAAGCAAGAAACAAAAGTGTGGGGAGGAATTTCGACACAAGCGCGGGTTTTAGAAATATAAAACATGCCGGGCATGAGCAGCCCGACATCTTTAAGAAGATTGGATGGCAAGCATAAGTGTTTTAGATGGCGGGCAGCCCGCCATCTAAAAGACCGAAATTAAAAATCTTATATGACAAGCTTTAAAGATGGCGAATGGCTCGCCATCAAATAGCCGACATAAAAACCAACTCCTGCCCAAAACAATATATGTCAGGCAGCGCCCGACATCATATGCTGCCCGACATGTATACCTCCGTGTTTTTTAAATTAACTTTCCTCGCCAAACATAAATACGAGGAATTGTTGTAGTGTTTTAACTCCTAAATTGAAGACCCACTAACAACAGTTAAACAAACATATTAAAAATAAAATTAACGTCTATTTCAAAAAAATTTGGCACATCGGTGTAGTAATAGACGTTTACGGGTAGGGCGGGGTTGGGGAATGACTTCCCTATTCCAGTCCTTACTTTCAAAATTAATCCCCATCCCTGCTAAATTCACAACATTTTTTCGCGTGGATCCGGGTGGGATTCCCCGCTTTAAATTTTTAAATTTATTTGTTTCTTTTTTATTTTTAAATATTTTTTGAAATAATAAAATAAAATAATAAAATATTTTTAGAGAGTGTCTATCATGTTTCCGTTGTATTGTAAATTTTTGAAAAAAACCTACTCATTTGAATATGTAATTTTACCAACATATATATTATATATAAAAAGTAAGGAAATAAATATATGGAAAAGTACTTTAAAAAATATTAAGAGTGGGGATCTAGAAAACTGGTAGAGGGAATACATTTCCCTTCCCCGGCCCCATTTAGGCAATAAGGAAAATTTTTTCCCTTCCTTGATATTGTTCCCCACCTAACCAGATATTTTTCGTGCAGACCCGACCCCACGAGAAAAATAGACATTTTTAGATATGGTGTGAGCCACATGATCTCCAATTCCTAAGTCAACAAAATGTTTAAAGAGTACTTTAGATAAAGCTTTAGAACTTAGAAAGCTTGCAAGGGGTTGTTAGCCTAGTTAAGCTTGGATTGAAAGGTTGAACTTGTAACTCTTTTATAGCAGTTAGACTTGTAATAGATATATCCTAGTTCATGGCGACTTAATGGTCACTTGCTTATAACATCAGCCATTAACCTGAAACGAATTGACTATTATGACTTAGTGGTATAAAGGTCTTGTCTTGAACGTTACTTAGACTTGGTCGACCATATATGGGCTCTAGTCTTCATGGCTGACCCTTTAAGGGTGTAAGCCTTCTTGGTGTAACTCTAGGATGTTACACTTTAGAGGTGCAATGATCTTGTGAGTTACTTGAACATGCTCAACCCTTGTGGGTCCTCACCTCCATGGCCAACTCCTTGAGGGATGTGGGTCTTCTCGATGTAACTCTAAGATATCACACCTAATAGATACAATCTTCTTTAATGATTCATGAACTTGTTCGACTCGTCCACAAGAAAATCCAAACCTTTATGGGTAACTCTCATAAGGTTGTTTCTACTCGACTGATCTCTTTAGAGGTTGGCTTTTATCTTTGTTGACCCTTGCAAGTCCTGACCTTCTCTGATCACCCTGAAATTAGGGGTTATAGTTATCTCAGCGTAACTTCTACTCGTTCTCAGTGGATCCAGCCATCAATTTAGACTTGGTCGACTCCTAAGGATGATTCCTAACCTCAAAGACTGACTCACGGGAGCACGGGGTGAAGGTCTTCTCTTTGTATCTTCTAGTCATTGTTACCTTATGGCGCAACGGTTGTTAGCATTACTTGAACTTGGTCGATACATCCAAATGAGAGTCCTAACGTCCATGGCCAACCTTTTTTAGGGTTTCTTTCTATTAAGCCATCTTCTAGAAGGTCGTTTTTTGTCTTAACCATCCCTTGCGGGTACTCACCTTCACTGCTCGCCTCTAAAAGGGGTTATAGCCCTATTGGCATAACTATCAATTGTTATCAACAAATTCAATTATTGCTTGACAAACCCTTAGGAGGTCAACGCCTCCATGACCCACCCCCATGGCTTTCCAGCCAGCTTTGACCAACCATAGGGGGTTGGATGGTCTTGGCCAACCCGTACAGGGTCAACGCCTCCATGATCGACCCTCGAAAGGTAAAGGCCTCCATGGCTGATCCTAGGGGGTCAAGGCCTTCTTTGACTGACCTTCGTGAGGTCTCGACCTCCATAGTCGACCCCTGAGAAGATGTACTGGCTTCTACTACCCTCTTATGGGTTCTAGGCCTTGTCTGAGTATTCCGTGAAATAATTTTCCTATAATATTTACCCTCACTCTTCATTTTAGGATCTATTTTGTCAATGAAATTTGAAGAGTCACCTGTAATTTTTATCTTCATGCTTTTATATAATACTTCTATTTTGGAAAAATACTCTTAATAAAAATACTCTCATATTTTAAGAAGTCATATTCAAGTTTATGGAAAGTTTTATTTAAAGGATTTTTATATTACAAATTCCATATTCTTATTTTAAAAATTCCATAAAACTCAAAATTTTCTCTCTCTCTTTCTCCCCCCACTCAAAATTCTTTCTCTCTCTCTCTCTCTCTCCCCCCCCCCCCCCCCACCTTTTATTCATTCACGATTTCTTGGGTGAACTAGGAATTTTCAAAGAGCATTCCTTGGAAATCAACTTTTCGGTATGTATCTTTTTTCGATTTTGTGCTAATACACATGTACCTCTTCGAATTTTTTGGTCCTGAATTAGACACTTTTTTTAATCTTAAGTACCCTTTAAGCATTATTTTAGAAATTTTGGGTTTTAAATAGGCTTCTTTTGTAGTTTCAACACTTTGTTGAGTTCTTGCACCAAGTAGGCTCTTTTTTTAACCTTTTCCCATTTTCTAGGTAATTTTAGGATTTTCACAAAGTAGGCCTCTATTTTCAATCCTTGTCCTAAGTAGGCTCTCTCTTTGAGTCTTGTCACCTTTGTAAGTACTTGATCAAATTTTCTTATTGTAAGCCTCTATTTTTATTTTTTATTTTTCTTTGTACTACGTAGTGAATGCTCCCTTTCTAGAGTCTTGCCACTTTTTAACACTTTTTAAAAAATTTAGCCAAATAGGTTCTCCTTGGGGTGTGTCACCTTTAGTCATTATTTTCAAAACATTGACCAAGTGGGTGCTCCTTTAGAGACTCACCATCCTTTAGCATTTTTTCTTTTCAAATTTTAAATAAGTAGGCTCTCTTTTTGGAGAATCGCCATCTTAAGCGCTTTCTTTGGAAATTTTGCCTTCTTTTTGGTGCATTCTTGAATTTCTGCTCATGGCTTTATTTTTTGATTATGAGAACGAAGTACGTTCTACTTTTGCCTCCTATTCTCAAAAGAGAACTCAGTGTAAGACATTAGTTGTTGGATCTAAATTTTAGACGGTTGCTTCGATCTTGATCCAAGGTGACTTAGATAAACTCAGGACGTAATATTGCATTTCACCCCGTGGGATCCTTAGGTTTCCAACTTCTTAAGAATAATATAAGAATTCTCTCCCTGAGAAAGTGGGGTTTTATGCAACCATGGCCTCGTATTCCCTCACTTTAGAAGTTTCTATGCATGGATGGGCTAACTGAGGCGTTGGTGGCTCCTAACACTTGAACCGTGTTCTTTGGAATCCCTAGTTTTTTGGAGTACACTGGTCTTGAAGGCTTTTTTAGTGCTTGGGATCTTCTTTCCCTGTATCGTTTTTACCCACACCCTGGTGTGATTATGGGATGCTACCTTACATCGCGGGGTAGATTTTCTCTACTGGTATCTTGCCTTAACTTTTAAAAATCTTGGTGTGACAAATGGTTCTTGGACAACCCCTTGCGTGAATGCTTCGGTCCCACTATGTTTGTGGCATATAGTGTGCCTCTATTTATTTTGTCTTGTATGCTTACAAATAGGTCTCACTTATATATATATATATATATATATATTTTTTCTTAGTTCACAAAAAGTTGACCATTCGCTCTAGGGTGTTGAAGTTTTACGGTCTAGTTATGGCATTCCCTACTATAGTCACATAAAGTGCTTAGTACTTGACCACTAATTCTTTGGCTCTTTACAACCTTCTCTTAGAGTCGACCATGCCTCATGAATCAGACCGGTCGGATTCAGTAGACTTGAATGAAGAACCGAGTCCAGATACGTTGCTTGGCTAGTCTCTAGTATTCGAGTTTATGTTTGCATATGTAACGCTTTATTTTTATTTAATTGCTATGAATTATGAGCCTAAACTAAGGTGTGATTTTGATGTTCTATCTTACTATCCATCTTATCTTGCTTTGAGGTCTTCGACCACTAAGACGATGGACTATACCTTGAAACGTCACCTCTTATTATTGAGAAGGGTGACCTCCCTTTTTCAAATCTTCTAAATAACTTAGATATTACGATAGACTTGAACTATGGTGGGACATGTATAGCCTCTAACGACGCCCTATCTCCAACCGATCGTAGTCCTTGCACTCCTCAAACACCTTCTTTTGGTCCTTCACATAGTTTTTACTTCTCTCTTTTGTTAGGACCTTATCATCCTTTTTTCGATGATACTAACTAGATAAGTTTGGTTTAGAGCCTATGGTCTAAGGTTGAAATCCCTCCCATGCCAAACGCACGTTTGATGCATAAGGTATACTTGCTGAACTTTCTTTTTGTCGTATTTTTGACTAAGTCTTTAGACTGGCATTTATTATTTTTTCCAGGCCTTTGTACACTTTGCTTCAGCTTCCCAATATTTATCAGAGGACTTTTGCGAAACACATTTATCTTGGTCTTCCAACTCTGATCATCTTAAGTGGGAATTGACTCAAGCTCGTGAGGCCCAGCCTGTTGTCGAGGCTGCCTTGCCTGACTCTTAGACTTTCGCTAAGGCAGCCTAAAGTCTAACTGCTCGTGCTCACAAGGAAGACTTGTCCATTATCGCTCAGCTTCGGTGAGAATTAGCTGTTGTCTAAAGGAAATTAAAGAATGCTTCCTACTTTTTAAACTTGGTGAAAACACTACTACAAAAGAAGAAATAGGTGACGGTCTATCAAAGTTTATTTTAAAACACGAATATAAGATAACGACCATTTTAGGACCGGCTTAGCCCGTCATAAATTTTTTTTTTTAGTGACATGCAGAAATGGTGACGAGATTTCATTTCCCAAACCCTCAAACCCTCATCTTCTTCATCTCAAATATCCAAACCATCACCATTTCTCATATTTTTTTCTCATTTTCATCTCAAATCTTCATTTTCTTTCTTCTCTCATCTAAAAAACCCACAAGTCCTTAGCAATATAAGGTCCCAGATCAAGCTTATGTTTTTTATGGTATACTATACTTGTTTTTTCTTTCTTTTAAATCGTATTAGTTAAATGCGTTCGTGATTTTTTTTTTTTTTTCTTCTTTTGTCATATATGCATAACCAAACTTCTTTAAATTTAAGAAATTTATTGCATGTTAGTAGCAATCAAAGCAAGTGTTCCAAAGTTGAACTTGGATAATTCTTTCGAGCAGAAGAAAATGATATTGCCAAAGCCATAGAAGATGAAGTTGAAAAGGTAAATTTTATTGTTATGTAGCAAATTATAACATTCTCTTAATTTCCCAATAAGTTCTTTCAGGCTATGTCAGTTATGGTTTTTAGATTGTTCAAAAGCTCATCTTTGATCTTAGACTAGACGAGCACATGAAGAAAGCAACGAATGAAATTAATGTTGGTAATAATTCAATTACTAATATTCAAAATTCGACTTCTTTTTCTTTCTTGCCTTGGCTTGGTTCAGATTTCGTTAGTATCCGTATCTTTTGAATTGAAAATGAAGATGTCAAAATTCTTGCAATGTGAACCTTTTATTTTGTTTACTTCTTCTTTCCGTTTTATTATTGATTTCTTGGATAACTTATTCAGAAACTAGAATGAGGGTGTGGCAATAAATAAAAAGGTAGAAAAAGAGAAAATTTTGCAGATAACACGAGCTTTAGATGAAGCTGACGCCAAAGGTTTGCAAATTGAGGTCTCGTGTAAAAGAAAAAAGGGAGAGTGGGAAAACAAAAAAGAACGTGAATTTGGTGACGGGCTAATTAGTGTCGGGCGCCCGTCACTAAAGGGAATAAGGGACAATCAGAAACCGTCCCAAAAAATATTTGGTGTTGTGCGTCAAGCAAAAAATGTCACCAAATACCTTTGGTGATGGTTTTTGCCCATCACCAAATGTCTTCAATGTCACCGATATTGATGACGGTATTGATGAAGGTGTCGAAAAATGCCCGTTATCTATTCTCCAGTTTCTACTAGTGAATGCTCTCTTTTCTTTGTGATTTTAGAAAACAACACAGGCATGATGGCTATAAACTAGGCCCTATACCTCATTTAAGAAGAAGTAAGCTATGAAAATTTGCTTTTCCTCTTCAGGTCACTTTGTGATGTATTAGCTGAAAGGGTAGACGAGCATTCTCTTCCAGCTTTGAGTTTGGGCTTCCTAGAAATCTGATGAATGTCACCTACTATGATTTTCGCATCTTTTAAGGTCTTATTAATAGTAAACTTTCAGTTCGAACTCCCCTAACAAGGCATGACCCTACCTGCCAGGCCTAGTTGGCCAAGCTCGAGTAGGAATGATTTTGGAGCACTTGATAACTTATTGTTTTTTTATGTTTTTTTCTTTCATTTTTTGAAGAATAACACTTTTTGCTAAGTACCTTGCTGCCTGTTGAGTACTTATTTTTTCTTTAGATGAAGCTTGGAATCTTGGAATGTTAGCTTTTGAATGTTGATCATTTATCTCCTCTTGCTTACCCCCAATTGCTTTTGAAGTATGATTATATCAATAAACTTGAATTAATAGAGTGTTTGGTAGAATGAAGAAACAAACTTTTATTGCTAATCCTCATAGGAAACTTCGATAACATTTTCTTGAAAGTACTTTTTCAACTTCATCGCATTCCAAGGATAGAGGATTTTATTTCGTCGATATCTTCAAGGTAATTGGTGCCTAGGCAAGCCAATTTAGTAATCTGGTATGGTTCTTTCTAATTCGGCCCAAGGACTTTGCTATTGAGCTCTTTGGTGTATGACATCACTTTCCTCAACATTAAGTAACCTCTTGAAAATGCTTTATCTTCACTCATAAGTTGTAGTACTTATCAATTCTGCTTTTGTACAGTGCTACCCTTATGTGGGTTGTATCTCTTCTTTCTTCTTGGAGATTTAGGCCCATCCGCAGTTGTTGGTCATTTTGTGTTAGATCAAAAGACTCAATACACGGGAATTTGAGACCTATTTCTACTAGGATTGCGCTTTTGCCCTAAATGCTAAAAAGTAGGGGGTTTCACCTGTTGATGTTCTAGGTGTGATCTGATACGCCCATAGTACTTGTGGAAGCTATTTTGCTTAAATCCTTTAAAGCTTTCAATCTTGGTCTTGAAATTTTTCTTGATGATTTTATTGACTGCCTCCACTTTCATATTGGTTGTTGGTGAGTTGGCGATGAAAAATTATGTTGAATTTCTAGCTCGGAGCAAAACTCTTGGAAAGTCTGGCTGTCAAATTGCTTTCCATTGTTTGTGATAAGGGTCTAAGGTATTACGAATTGGTACACTATAGACCTCTATAGGATCTCGGTCACCTTTTTCCGGTGATGGCCGCCTGGTCATCTACTTCGGCCCACTAGGTGAACTACCGCTGCGAATTTGACTTGGCCTCATCCAATTGGTAACGGTTCTATAAAGTTTTTCACCTCACAGCGCAAGCGCTCATGGTCTCATCATGCTTGTAAGGATTTCGGTGATTACCTTTGGATGATAGCAGATCTCTGGCACTTATCACATGATCGTGCATACCTCTTGGAGTCTTCAGTCATGGTTGACCAAAAATACCCTTGCCTGATTAATTTTCTAGCTAGGGACTTTACTCTTCATGATATCCACACACGCTTTGATATACTTCTCGCATTGTACAAGTGGCCTCACTAGAGTCAAAGCATCTAAGTAGAGGTAAAAAGTACCTCGTTCTATACAATTTGTCTCCTTATACCTCATACTTAGAAGCCTTATATTTTAGACGTCAAACTTGTTTCTTCTTCTGGTAGCTTCACCTCCACCAAGTACTCATTGAAGAGGGTCATTCAAGTTTTCCATGATGTTGGAGTCACATCATTGATCTACTGCAGCAATTCGGTGGTGATGATGGATTTTTCTAGGTTCTCGACTGGTATAATCCTACGTACTTCTCTTTTTTAAGCAACTGCTAACTTTGCCAAGGCGTCGACATTGAAATTTTGGGATCTAGGTACTTGATTGATTTGTACCTATGTGAATGATGTTAGAAGTAGCTTTATCCTTTCTAGGTAGGTCATCATTTGTCGTTCCTTAGCTTTATCATTTACTCTTGAAGCTTGACTAACAATCAATTGGGAGTCACTCATAATGGTCAACTACTTAGCCCTTATTTACATTGGCTATTTGCAACTAAGGGATCGGATCTTCGTATTCTGCCTTATTATTGGATGCTTAGAAGTTAAACCAAAAGGCTAATTTAAATCAGTCTCATTCAGGTGTCTGCAAAAACAACCCTCCAGTTCTTTTGTTGTTTAATGATTTATTCACATAGAGGGTCCATTTTTTTAAACTCAAGAATTCCTCAAAAGCAACTGGAAGATAACCCTACTCTACACAAAAACAACCAAGCCAAAGGAGAGGACAAACAAGAACAACCTCTACGCAAGAAGGCTTCAAATTCCAAAGAGGCTAAAACGTACTTACCTTGATGTTTAAAGAGAAAGCCAACTACAAATGGCTAAATCGAACTGATTATAGATTGAAGAAGGCAAAATTCGAAGGTCTTTGGTCTACATGTAAGCAACACGATTAGCAACACCTCTAATTCGAAGCAAGAGCAGCGGATTCAAGGGTGAAGCTTGTCGTGGATGCCAACTATCGGAGAAAAGGAAGAATTAACAAAGAAGAGGGGGAGACAATTGAAAATACCGAACATAATACTCGGCCAAAATCAAAGCATATATGGCCAAAGAAAGTGATGATGAATTTGTAGGAACAGTGTCCATTAACAGACGAAGAAGGTCAAAGGGAAGCACGATGATTTCGTGAGAGATTCGCCTTGAGAGAACAATTGGACAAGAAATCGAAGGGGATGGAGATTGATGGGAGAAATCAAAGTAGAAGAAGAAGACAGAATCAATGGAGGCAGGGGGGAATTGGGAAGGAAAAGGGAAACAAATAAAATAAAATTAAGGCTTAAAATTTCCTAATTTGCAAATGAGCCCTCAACTTTAGTTAATTAATTAATCTAAAATTCTCAATAAATTGTTGTAGCTGAGTTTGTTTGTTACTACTTCTCTTACAGGAAAACAAGGTTCAAACCCTAACTGTGCACTTTTTTTTAAGGTAAACACTTCCTTGCAATCTACTTCGAAATGGTTTGTCACAATACTCCCACTTAAAATGCTTTCGTCCTCGAAAGCAATTAAAAAACTCGAAGAAGCCGGGAACTTTTAATTCCCTTCTTACTTGCACCAAACAACCTTTACAGGTTCATTTTATGAGCTTAACTCTTCACCAATGACAACAATAAACAAAAAGTCATGAGTGACTGGCCAGCCACTTACATATCATGCCCCTCTTCTCTTTTTTTTGAATATGAAACTCCATGCCTTTATGTTACTTCTATAACTCAAGAGTCAAAACCTTATATTACAAAACTTCTTCGAGCATTTCAATGTTTGACGTTGAACTAGAAAGAGATCCAAGAGCACTTTTGAGAAACTAAAAAACAACTTCGAATTAAACAACCTACGCATTGATATCCAACTTGAACACTTAGTCTTTAAAGTGGTTCCTCTTAGGTCTTCAACTAATAAGAATCATAAGTGTCACTAATCCTTAACGACCTTTAAACTCCGCAGAACTCCACCTAGTGGATCCTTAGTTTTACTTATGCAGAACTGAGAGCACTAAGGATACATCACACTCAACAACTAGTAAACAACACCTTTGAACCATAAGGTTGAACTTGAAATCAAACATGGAAATACATACTTGAAGTTAAGGTGACTTGGTTGACTCCAAGCGACAACGGTAGCACCACCGACTTAATAAAGAATATAAACTTAGCCAATTTTAACCCTGCAAGCAACCTTGACATCCAAACAGTAGTTTCCAACCCAAGACTAAATTTGTCAAAACTATCACTACAAGTCTGCTCATCGTTTAGCAATATGAGGTTCTCACTAAAAGAACAATAACATTGAAGTCTCCTACACACTTTCGAAGAACATTAGAGAATGTAGCAAAAATTTCAGCGAAAGACATTCTTACTTCAGAAGATGGGACAAAGCTCACTTAAGCTTGGCCATATCTAAAATTGCTCAGGGAGAAACACCATCTGCCAACTAGGTTCTACGCTTCACACAACATGCCTGGCACACTTTGATTGAAGCTTAAGGCCTTATGACCGAAAATAATGTTTCATAACACTTGGTCAAATGGCCGATGTGTATCACCGAGCCAAAGCCAAACATGAGCAAGGAGAATGAAAGAAGACATGGGTTCCTTAACAAAGAGCACTTACAAAGGAACAATTAATAAGCGTTGTTAAATCTCAAACTATAATGACGTCCAACGAGAACCTTCAAGCCATAAACCAAACTGGCGAACTTCTTTCCTAAAAGTTTCTTGTCTTAGAATCAAACTCTTCCTTGGCAAAATTAGCTGCCCCGACCTTAACAAGTGACCCTCAAATACCATCAACCACTTACTCCACAAGGACCTTGGCGAGCACTCACTAGCTCCTTAATTAAAAACTAACCAACAATCAAACACCAACGATTACTATCTAGAAAACTAGGAGAAACCTTCACCTGGCTCTTATTCTGTAGTAACCAGGCAAAATATGGCCAACTAGGGATTCCATGACTCTAACTATGAGCACTCCACCGAAAACGATATATACTCGCAATGAATTGACATTAAGGTTCATCAGAACACTAACCTTTGAAGAGATGCACGCGATCAAAAAAGTCGATAACTAATAGGCCTACTATGTATGTTTTACTTTTCCTTGCTTTTGTAGAAACGCCTGACAAGGCGTTCGAACACAACGTCATAAATTGTACGCAAAGTCTCTTACCAGGCAATCCAACCATCTGTTTAGGAAATACTCTGCAACATCCCTGACCATAGGCATGGAATCAACACTCTCATCGGCACTGTCAACTTCACATAATGACGCCGAGTATCCCTCCTTAGCAATAAACTTTTAACCAAAGCTTTCATATCTTAAGAAGGTTAAAACAAGTCTCATTCTAAAAGAATTTATTTTTATAACTTTTAGTTGCACTTCAAGCTTAACCAAAAACAACCTTTTTCTAATTGTCAACGACGTCGCCGTAACTCTCGAACGACCAATATGTCCATAAAAGGGCGTTGAACTTGACACAAGCATAACTCAACATCCAACAGGTGTTCTAACATCTGAGGTCTCAACCAAACATCAAGGATCATAAGCTGGCTCAATATTTTTAGCCCCGGGTGGGTCTTTCTACGACTTACGCAAGGTAACTTCTTGTCTTTGAACCACTTAAAAATAAAATTTTACTACTTACTACCCATGGACCAAGATGGTCTTTCGACGTCTGTCTTCCTTTTAGCGCTTTCACCCTCGCTCGATCATATGTATTTTACATCAATACTTGGTTAATCATAACTATGTAAGTTACTATCCTCCAAATAAACCAAAGAACGGTATCGGACATGTATGTAAGCAGAACTATGAGTTCTTCTACAAGAGACCCTTTGGAGACCATTATACCTCCATGCTTCCTCTTTTACAAGGTCTGTGCGCTAGGTCTCTCCATGTGGCAACCATCAGCATGAACTCTTAGGGTTTGAATCTCTAAAACTGCGTTGAAGACATTAGGTTAACCAGCTTCTGTAGTCCACCAACTATGAATCGTTTCAAGATTAATGGCTCATCACCTTCTGGTATGATATTGAGCTCAAACTCCCACAACCACTTGGCATCATAACTTTGAATGCATTATTTCTTTAAGTCTTTAAGCCTTCATAAACTTTGACATGATGACACCTGCTGCAATCCCTACATCATCCATGCTAAACTTGATTCCCAGAGTTGCAGTTGTCGCTCTTTCAACTACTCATCCGTTAAACCTAAAGGCCTCCTGACCTCTTGTTCTAGCATGGAGGATGGCTAGGTCGGAGTGACAACCACTAGCCTCGATGGAACAATGACCTCTTTTGGCACTACTTCTTTAGGTGAAATAAAAGATCATTCATTGTCGACAAAGATGAAGACGAAAATCCAGGGATCGTTAATAAAAGGTGCTTCCTTATCACTTCGAGTCCTAACTCCGAGGCAAAACTTTGAGCAATGCGGCTATCCGCCCCCCCAGGTTATCTATTACAAAAGAAAAGTTAGTATCCACAAAGAATCAAGCAACAATACAACACACAATCATGATATTCCTACTTATGATTACGAGCAATACTTTTCTATATTTCTTAACTCTTATTTTACTTGTTACCTGATGATGACCTGTAGCTGAAGACCAGAGGACCTAAAAGCCTACATCATAAGCTAGTCTACAGAATCTATGACTCTGAGCTTTGATACCAACTGTAGCAACCCGGTCAATAACCGTTACGTTATAGTAAGAAAGTTACCAATGCATGAAAATTTTAAACAAAAGTTCGGTAGAGTTTCCTCTAAAATATATGAAACCCATACCTGCAAAATCTGTAACACAAAGCCTGGACCTTCGAAACGCATTTAAAATGAATATAAATCTCGTGATCTCATTTTTAAAACTTAAACAACTCAAGTATCAAGCAATTACAAATAGTTTATGCTGAACAATATGTAAAATGACGGTAAACAAACTAACGTAAGGACTAGACACAACAGACACATCCCCTCGGTCTATCCTCAGTTGCCTTGGTCATCCATCCTGGTCCGTAAGGGCAACTATAATTTTGAATCCATAGCAAACATAAAACGAAGAAGTGAGTCAGTGAAAACTAAGTAAGAAACACCGCACGGGGTGCACGCAGCATATAGAACAAGACATGCGTTAATCAAAAGTGTTTGAAAATCATAATAAACGAAGGAAAGTATCCCAACTCCAGAGAACTCGAGTCACCTGGCTCGATGGCCCTAAGAAAGTTCTCAAGGAGGGGCCTCACTGGCCAATGCCATGAGACCTAGAAAGCCACTACCCGAACCATCTCGGGTACGACAGAGTGCCTAGAGGCAAGGGTTAAGCATTAGAGTAGCCCAGGCTATCCTATGTCCCTCCGACATAGTGGAATCAATCTCGAACACATCAGGTACCACGCACGGTGCGGAGCCGAGAGTCATCCACCCTGCTAGGCGATACTAACTTATGCCTAAGCAAATTCGACTACTCACTGCCTAGTAAATTGCCGCTTCAACTCTTGCGATAAGGAATAACCGACCGATGACTAATTCCCACTATCGCGCCCTATACGCCTTAGATCACTCAGCTAGGTTACACATATGGACGACTAGGTTCCCAGCCGATGCCAAGTTCTTGAGTGTAGACTATCGACCATATGGTCAGTCCTACCACACTTTGGGTTGATGTAGCGATCACTGCCCTAATAACGTGAGATGCCTCTTACAATAGTAACCTCTATCTGTCAGGAAAAGTTGGCTGGGTCTAACCCGACACCCTTATGGGTCGCCCCCTGATGTGTCACGCAAATAATAGACCCTATGGTCTACTGCAACCACCCTATGACGGGAGAAGTCGTGCCTAGACCGCATGGCCGACACGCTCACTCTATCAAGGAAAGTGACTAGAGCAAGCAACAACAAATTTCTGAACAAGACAATTACGAAGAAGTCGTGCATCACTTTCCTAAAGTCTTTCCACACGTTAGTGATGAAGTAACGACTAAAAAAAACAACATATAACTTGTATTCTAGCCTACCAGATCACATACCACATGCTTTCAATTCAATAAGGATACAACGAGCAACAAACAACATATAATCCATATTCTACCTACAAGATCACATACCATATGCTTTCAAATTCAATAAGAAACTAACAAACAAAAATCTTGTAGCAACACAATAAACCGACCAACAAAGCAACAATCAACTAGCTTAAACAACAATTAAAGTCCCTTACTATTGGTACAAAAGAACTGACTAGCACAAGGCTTGAGCCATAAAGATTGTTCTAGCTAAGCCCCCGAACCTATAATTAAACAACATGATGCAAGTAAGCATTCAAGAAGACAATAATCAAGGACAAAAAAGATTTGAAGGAACCGCAACAATTAGTTTAAGAGAACACTGGATTACTTAACTCAAACATGACGACATCGACCCACTTGACAACCAAACTAAGCCGCAAGCACACTTGGTAGAAACGTTCCACAAAGAAATGACCTTGCACAAACTCCACAATTGAGCATCGTAGCATCTTTCCTTCTTCCTAGTCTTGCTCAGATACAACTCCCAAGGACACTACTTTCGTCTAGGCCTCACTTAAGCCAAACAAGAGTTGGGTCCAAGCAACCCTGCTTGAAAGCAACCTTCCAAACAAGACAAGAACCAACACGCTCGAAAGTGCGGCATTGTACTCTTCATCAATGTAAGCTTGGTCACAAACTTCGGCTTCACTTGCAATCATAAATCGAAGGGTAGCATTGTTACGTGTAACAAACTAAAACGAAACAAATGTGAACAACTCATAACATTCATCCAAACAGTAAAATGAACACCACAAAAGCACAATCTTCGAACAACTGAACAAAAAACTAACACTAAGGTTGGACTTAGAGGCCTGAACTAAACCTTCAACAGAAACCAAAACACGACCTCCAAGACTTTAATAATCGATCAAGAAGAACTAAGCAAACAATTCTCCACATAAGCTAAAAATATAACACTAACTTTGATGACCTAGCTTTAAAGAACCGCAAGCTCATCAAAAACCAAAACTAACATTAAACTCTCTAAGCCCACACATACGGAACAGTCAAACAATCTCAATCGAATATACTTTAAAAAAGCATTAAAGAAACTAAATGAATGATTTTAACTCACCAATCTTCACTAACGAGCTTGTTAAACTCAACAAGAGACAAAAACAAACTAAAATAAATTCAAACAAAAGCATCTAAAGCCATAAACGTCTTTTAATTTCCATGAAGTCCTCCAGCACAGACAACAAGCGACGACCTGCCACATAAACATACCAAACCTGACGCAACAACACTTCAACTCAAGAATTCCTCAAAAGCAACTGGAAGATAACAATACTCTCTACACACCTCTACGCAACAAGGCTTCAAATTCAAAAGAGGCCAAAACAAACTTATCTTGAATTTTAAAGAGAAAGGAAACTACAAATGGCTAAATCGAACTGATGGTAGATTGAAGAAGGCGAAATTCGAAGGTCTTTGGTCTGCAACGTGGCGACGCGATTAGTAGTACCTCAAAGTCAAAGCAAGATCAACGAAATCAAGCGTGAAGCTTGTCGTCGATGGGGACTTATTGGAGAAGAGGAAGAATCCACGAAGAAGAAGGGGAGACAATCGAAACAATCGAACATAATCTTGGCCAAACTAAGAGCATTTAGGCAAAGAGGGTGAAGATGAATTTGTGAGTAGAGCGTCCATTATCAGACGAAGAAGGTTTAAGGGGAGGATGATAATTTCGCGAGAGATTTTCCTTGAGAGAACAATTGGACAAGAAATCGAAGGGGATGGAGATTGAAGGGAGAAATCATAGAAGAATAAGGAGACAGAATCGATGGAGGTGGGGGGGGGGGGAAATCGGGAAGGAGAAGGAAAAAAATAAAATAAAATTGAGGCTTAAAATTTCCTAATTTGCAAACTAGTCTTTAGCTTAAGTTAATTAATTAATCTAAAATTCTCAATAAACTGTTGTAGCTGAGTTGGTTGGTCTAGTACTTGTCTAAGAAGAGAACAAGGTCAAATTCCAAATGAGTAGTTTTTTTTTAAGTAAACACTTCCTTGCAATCTACTTCGAAGTGGTTTGTCACACTAAAGTCCACCACCAAAGAGATCAATCGAGTGGGCCAACCCAAGTGGGATCAGTGTGGATGTTAGGACTCTCTCGTGGACGAGCTGACTAAGTTCAAGTAATCTCTACCATTGTGTCGTAAGGTAGTAGTGGCCAAAGGTTACAACAAGTAGACCTAGATTCCTCGAGGATGGGTAATGGAGGTTAGGACTCTCTCTCTAGAGTTGACTGAGTCCAAAGTAACGACCAAAGTAACGATCAATCCACTTATAACCGCCAGTAGTTACGCCGAGAGGGCAAAGACCCCTCCCCCCCTTTAGGGGCGAGCCGTGGAGGTGAGGATCCGTATTGGTTGACCTAGACAAAAGTCGACATCCAACGAGATAGATCAAGTGGGCTAACCGTAGTGGGTCAAGCATGGAGGTTAAGACTCTCCTATGGACGAGTCTACCAAGTCAAAGTAACACTCGGGGACGGTGCACTTGTTGGGTGAAGCGTCTTGGGGTTACACCAAGAAGGCCACACCCCTAAGGGGGATATAGTGGTGAGAACTTGCAAAGGTTGACCGAGTCCAAGTATATTCCATGTCAATATCGTTACACCTTAAAGGGTAACAGTCAGGATTTACGCTGATATTCATTCCCAACATAATGGTGGACAACATTCTCCATTTCAAGCTAAGTTGAACTATGCTCACAATTCTTGTAAGTTGTTCTAAGACCCAAAGTCCTCTAAAACCTCTTATATTTACTTACGTATCATAGGCCCTGTAGCCCACACCACACTTATGTGACTAAAGTTTTTTTTTCATTTTACGGGCTTCTCGTTCTCGGTAATACAAATCGTACCGTTGATATCCGTTATCCATTTTTCGGCATCAACACTAACAAAAATCTTTTTGATAATTTATTTTTTCAAAAATTCGAAAGTCAACTACAAATGCAATTTTCCAATTGAAGATTTTGTTGGATGGAAGTAAAATTTTGATATTCAATTTGATTGGAGATGGTTGATATAACAAAAAAAAAGAAAAAAACTTTTCAATAATACTAATAATAATATATTATTCATTATTGAGTTTGATACATGCATGCATACACACATACACTAGTACATTACATATTATTTTAGAAGTTTAATATTTAGTCATAAGATTTGTTTCGTTGGCAAAGAAGTATAAAGAACACTCATAGACATTCTCTAGATATTCTCTTATGCAACTCTGAGCACCCTTGCCAAATATTTGTGTTTCGGATGGGGCTGTTAAACAAGGTATCCCTATGTAGAACAAAGCGAGTTGAATCTAGTAATAATTCGCATGTAATTTTTAAACCTTGAGATTTAAGATTTAAATTCTTTAATTCACACTCTAATTACTATTGAGAATATAGATAATATTTATTAATGTACTAAAATTTATAATTAAATCAAATCCACACTATTTTTTTTTTCTTTTCATAGATTGAGTAGCTTTCTAAAAAGTAAATAAATAAAACAAGTTTTGCTATATTGACAAGGTTTTCCCGAAAATTGGAGTTTCAAATTCACATACTCTACATTCTATAGTAATTAAAAGTTCACTTTAAACACGGTAACTAGAATGGTTTATATGAGCTTTAGTTACCTTATCCATAAAGCTTGTTGATGACTCCCTTCACTATGATAGTTCTTATCTTTGAGTATGTGTGTTCTATTTATTTTTGCAGCAAACTTAGTTTTGCAAACGTCTTCTAATTTTTGGTTACCTACTTCTTATACGTCTATTAGATCTTTTAGTGTGGCTTAAATTATTGGACACTGTCGTTTTGGTCACACATTTTGTCATATAGTATCTAAAGTATTACGATCTTGTAATGTCCATACATTAATTAAAATTGGAATAAGGGGTTCGTAAACCTTGTCAATATGATATGATATGAGCATTTTATGTATTAAAATTTAGAAATGTGGTTTCTAAAAAAAAATAGAGAAATAACTCTAACATTGGCCTGTTGGAGTATATTTGGATGATCTGTAAGAAACAAAACGGCTCACATTATAGTGTAAGCTGAAGTCTCATGACGTCCAAATAACATGCCAAAAATCAAATCTAGAATGGTATCATCCACCTCTTTGTCATTTTCATCTCGCAATTTTATCATTAAATCCATCGTATCGTTTGCTTCCCAATTTCTTCTTTTTCTTTCCTTCCTCAATTTTCTCTAGCCGATATTAATTCACACAATATTTGTTGTGGTTATAATATGATATAACTAACAATACGGCTAATAAGTAATTTCAATTATGATATTTGTGTGGAATACCTTTATGGAATTATGAAAGGAGAATCCAGGAAAACTGATAGGCAAACTGAAGATCACAAGTGAGATAATAGAAAATAAATGCTCCATTTCATTAATGGAAGACAACATTGGTGTTGAGCCCATAAAAATGTTCCAAATAACATCGAAGATAAACTTCTTTATCTCTGTCAACATTTCTATTGGCTTCTTCATGCTTGACCACTCCTCTAAAGCATTCATCCTTGTGTGTTCAATATGATTGATGTACATCTTCAGTGCCGCGTGGCCATTGATCGGCATCGTAATCAACCGACGTAGATACATGTGCTCTGCATTCGACACTTGGATCAATGACTTCTTACCAAATATGTTTTTCAGACTCGAAGGATAGCTTGTAGCAAATACGGTGTCGTTCATTAATACTCGATGAACGATCTCATATGAGCACACTAATATGGTTGAACTCCCAAATAAGTGAGTTTTGTACATCCCAACTTTACCATACCTACCACATAAAATATAAATACTTTTAATTTCTACTGTTTTATTGATGTTGGATAAAATCATTATTATTTTTTTATTAATCTATAAATAAACGTTTTACTTTAGTTTTTTTTTTCTTTTTCTGGTTGTAAGGTTTGTTTTAAATATATGTTTTCAATCCATATTTTGAAAATTAAAATAATAAAGTCAAAGTTTTCGATTATTTTTAATTTCTTCCGATTTCAATCTATAATATACGTTTTAAATATATAATCATAATTGTTGTAGGCTAAAATATCTCGAGAGACTCGAAAGAGGGGACCCACCCGAAGTACAAACAAGCTGACGCCGACCCCCCGGGGGTCGGCCAAATGGAGGCCTCGACCCCTAGGGGGTCGGCCAAGTCCATTGCTGATCCCTGAGGGCTCGGCCGTGCCATTACCGACCCCCCGAGGGTTGGCAAACACCCTTGCCGACCCCTCAGGGGTCGGCCACGCCTTTTCACGCCAAATGGAGGCCACAACCCCCCAGGGGTCAGCCAAGTCCATTTCCGACCCCTTGGGGGTCGGCCTCGCCGATGCCGACCCCACGGGGGTTGGCCATGTCCATTTTCGACCCCTAGGGTCGGCCAAAAAAGTCCAACTCCTCTAGGGGTCGGCCAAGGAAGGCCAGGGCCACCCCGTGGTCGGTCCTTGCAGCCTCACCCTTCTCGGGTCCAGCAACGAGTAGGTCCATCAGAGTGGATGGGCCGTGGAGGTCAGGACTCTCCGAGGAGTCGACCGAGTCCAAGTAACGTTTGGAGGCGCTGCACCCCGTGGCGTCGCCCGTTACAACGAGTAGGTCTATCCGAGTGGATGGGCTATGGAGGTCAGGACTCTTCGAAGAGTCGATCGTATCCAAGTAACGTATGGAGGGTCTGCACCCTACGGCGTCGCTCGTTACAACGAGGGGGTAGGCCCCATTGGGTCGACAGTTGAGGTCATGAATCTCTGAAGAGTCGACCGAGTCCAGAATCAAGACCGTTACACCTCCAAAGGGTAACAACCAAGAGTTACGCTGGTATTCATACCCGGCTTAATGGCTGACGTTTCTAACGGCCGGTCATTATATCGCCATTAGTGAGCTGCAGCGGTTACGAGACCGGTTGCTATAAAAGTAAAGTCATTTCTCCCTTCCAAGGGATGAACCCTAAGCTAAGTACCATTAAGCCATTATTTGTATTCTAAATTACTCTCCCTAATTCCGTTTCTTACTTAGGCATCGAAGGCTCTATGGCTCACACCACACCGGTGTGTCCTAATTTTGACTTTTTTGCAGGCCCTTTCGTCCCCAGTTTAAACAAATTCACTGTGGATATATGTTGACCAGTTTTTGGCATCAACAGTTGGTGCCGCCTGTGGGAACGAGAGTGTTCTACCTAAAAATGCAAAAATTCAAGCCATTTTCCTGCGAAAAATGTCGAATGTTGAAGACGGCCATCACCACGGTGTCGATGAAGAATTAGACGTCAAGCACGCTCCGATGAGGATTGCCTCCAGAGGACATGACGTTATTCATGTCGAAAACAACTTTGATCCTGAGGATGCGGTAGCTGGGCAAGAACCGGAGCGTGCAGATCCAAAGTTCACTGCTTTTGAGGAACGAGTGCAAGGGATGGCAGAGAGTTTGAGCCGCCTGGTCTGGGACACTGCTAAAGGGAAAGCCCGACCCACGGAGGCGCCGAAAAAGGCGCATTCTCGGCACTAAAGACCGGACGAACGACTTCGACCTGGCGGTAATGACTGGAGGAAGGAGCATTCAGTCCACCAAAGGATCGGATCAAAAACAGCGGAGTCTTCTCGCACGCAGTCAGTCCGAAGTAGTCAGTCAAGGAGTACCACAATGGTCATCCACCCAACATCCCCCCAAAACTCCAAGTGCCAGTACGGTGGGATCCGACTTGAGGGCAAATCTTATAGGTGTAATCAACCAACACCGAAGAGAGGTGAGGTGTGACGCAGCCGAGGCACAACCTTGGCTGGCCCAACTTCATGTCCACCAAGACTAGTTGGGAAGCATGAAAAAGGCGCAGGACTAAGATGAACTGGACCTGGACAACCTGGTCGACCAGGTCGACAACCTTTCACCGACGAAATCATGGAGGAGGCACAGAAGGAAGGCGTTCCCTTCCAGAGCGCGAGAAGTCAGACAGCCGTCGCGAGGCTGATACAAGGAATCACGAAAACGACGGGTGGAAGATCGCCCAATGAAAAAAGAGAAGGTCGAACGACGAGGGGTCCCCCTTAACCAGTTCGAGAAGTACACTCCCATGACAATTCCCATAGAGCACATCTTGAAATAAATTCAAGATAAGGAGGAGCTGAAGTGGCCCAGCTGAATTAAGGCAGGATCCAACAAAATGAATAGAGTCAAATACTGCCTATTCCATAAGGATCACGGCCACGCCACCTCCGACTGCTACGACCTGAAGGAGTCCATAGAGTCCCTCATTTCAAGAGGACGATTGGGTAAGTACGTGGGAGAAGGAAAAAAAACGCCTGAGTCTCCTAACAAGAAAAGGGGAGGCTAAAGTCACCACCGCCACCAGAAATCAGAACCATCGTCGGAGGACCGGCTGGAGGAGAGTCCAACAAAAGTCAGAAGGATAAAGTGAGGTAGGCCAGAGGCGCGCTAAGGGGCGAGGAAGTGCGTATAACAGAAGTAGTGGAAGAGTAACTTGGAGTTACTACTACTGAGGTTACAGCACTGCACTAGTCGCACAACCAAGCTTTAGTGGTGTCCCTGACCGTGTCCAATATCTGCGTCAGAAGGATCCTCATGAATGGACGCACTTCGGGGGATGTAATGTCACTAAAGGCGTACGAAGCCATGAAGCTGGGAAGGGAAAGGCTCAAGCCGAACTCGACGCCCCTAGTCGGATTTGGCGGGAGAACTTTGATCCCTGAAGGATCAATCGAACTCGCGATATCTTTTGGCGAAGGAGACAACATAGTCCTACACTTTGTCAACTTCCCGATGGTGAACGACAATTCCGCCTACAACGTAATATTTCCCACGATTCATGGGTTAAAGGCGGTCGCCTCAACTTACCACCAGATGATAAAGTTCCCTTTTCCTATGGGGGTGGGACAAGTCAGAGGAGAACAGTTGTTCTCGAGGGAATGCTACCACATAGCTTTACGTGGCGTGGTAAAGAGTCCCTAAAGTAAAAGACTATTAAGAAGGGACCGGTTCCAGGTGAGGCTGTCTGAGAAACATCACCTGTGGGTTACAAGACAAGTAAGTACTCGGTTCCCAAAGCGCCAAAGCCGATGCTTTGGCAAAGTTAGAGGCAACCCACGAAACCAAGGCGGACAAGAAAGTGCTGGTGAAGATCCTAGACAAGTCTAGCATCCCCCACTAAGCTGCTGCACGGAATTAACAAGTACCTAGGTCCCAAAGCTCCAAGGCTGATGTTTTGGCAGAGTCAAAAGTCACCTACAAAACCAAGGTGAACAGGACTATTGTGGTAGAGATACTAGACAAGTCTAGCATCCCCGCCAAGCCGCTGTACGAAGTTAGTGAGACAAAGCTACTTTTGGCCGACCATGGCCGAAGACTCCAAGAAGTATACTCGGGCACCCGACAAGCGCCAGAGGTTCGTTGCCATCCAGAGGCAGCGACTTGAGGTCCTGACTAGCAAGTGTTTTGGGCATACCGCACTACACTCAGGACGTCAACAGGCGAAATCTCCTACTCGCTAGCCTTTGGGGCGGAAGCAGTAATTTCGGTCGAGATAGAACTTTCATCCCTGCGCGAAGAGTCTTTTGACCCAACTCAAAATGACTAGAAGTGGAAGATGAGTCTAGATCTCGTGGAAGAGAAAAGGGACGCAACCCGCACAAGGGTAGCAGGGTACAAAAGTCGCATGACCAAGTACTACAACTCTCGAGCCAAGGCAAACCACTTCCAAGTTGGTGACTTACTGCTGAGCAGGGTGATGCCAGACACCAAAGATCTCAACAGTAAAGTCCTGGTGCCAATTTGGGAAGAACCATACCTGGTCGCCAAAATGACACACCCAAGCACCTACTGTCTTGAGGACATGGACTGGAATAAGATCCTTCATCCTTGAAGTGCATAACACTTGAAAGAGTACATTCAATAGAAAGTAAATCAAGTTGTTAATGAATAAAAGTGTTATTTTTCTCATTTTGTCCATCTTAATTTAAGTATATTGATTTTATTTTTATAAGCATAAATTGGGGGTATACGAGATAGAGAAGAAAGCAGAAAAAAAAAAGTTCATCATTTCATTCAAAGTAAAAAGTTCCTGGGTTACAATCTAGAGAAAAAAGTAAACACTACAAAGTAAAATGCTTCAAGTGAAAAGGAAAACAACGAAAAAGTCATCAAGGCCCCCCGAAGCTGCGCCTACTAGAGGTTGGTCGGTTGAGTCTGGCTTGGGCAGGAGTTGTCCTAGTTGGAAGGACCTGACTTCTTTCAGGCACGCCTTGGAAGAGGCGAAAGTCATAGCAAGAGGCTTGGGTTGGATCACTTGAAAGTCCAAATTCGAAGGCTGTCAAGGAAAGGTCGCTGACTTTTTCCGTAGTGCTGGAATAAAGAGACCGAAAAAGGGGAAGGAAGTTGTCATCTAACTTCCTCCTGAGTTAGGTCTAGTACCCATCCGATGGCAGCCTCACCGGTGTTGTTCTCCAAAATCAAGAAGGTAGGAGAGCTCTTCAGTAGAAGCAAACATTTGGCAAAGGCGAGCAATGGTAGACATGTCCTTTCGGCATGTACAGACAGCCAGACTTTGGACCGCTTCGGCGAAAGTCTGAAAGTCGTATAAGGCAACTTCGGCAATTCGCTGAACTTCTCGAGCCTGTGCCAACTCCCACTCAAGCTTCTCAGAGCTAGTGGACAAAGAAGAGCGGGGGTGACGCGAGTCCTTAGAAAGGTGACGGGAAGCCGAGGCGAAATGCATGAAGGCCTGCAAATACAAAGATAACAAGTTAGCCTACATACTTAGATAAATGTGTGGCTATAAAGAAGAGAAGTACATCAAAAAGCAACAAGGTCATCCAGTGCTGCACTTGTTGGAACTAGGCCTACTAAGTCCGACTTGGGAAGTCATTCTCAGACGCACCTTGGGAGAGGCAAAAGTCATGAGCAACCGGCACAGGATCACCTGGAAGTCCTGACTCGAAGGTCGGCAAAGAAGGGTCACCGACCTCTGCTACTGTGGTGGCGCAAAAAGACTTGGAGAGAGACAAGGGGGTACCATGGGTAACCCTTCCTTTAATTCGATCTAGCGCTCAACCGGTAGTAGCCGCGCCAAAATTGTTCTCTAAGGTTACAAAGGCTGGAAAGCCTTTCGACTAAATTGACTAAAAGTACAGGGGCATCCTACAACTTCACTTTAGGAGAAGTCAAACTCTTGACACAGCTGAGCGAAGGTAGATGAGTCGTCCTTGTAAGTTCAAGCGACAAGACTTTGGACCGCCTTAGCGGAAGTCCGAAAAGTCAGCCAAGGCGACTTCAACAACACCCTGAGCGGCACGAGCTTGGGCCAAGTCCTACTTGAATTGGTCAATGCTAGACGACCAAGGGGAGCGCGTATGGCGCAAGTCCTCTCGAAGGTACTAAGAAGTTGAAGAAAGGCGCATAAAGACCTGTCATCTAATAAACTACAAAGAAGCAGGCAGTCCTCTGAAGTTAGGTCCACCATACCATTGGTGGGAGTCCTAAACGCAAGGGAAGGAGATCCTGACCACTAAAAGAGTGTTCGAAGTCAGTATACTCTGCAAGTTGTGGACTCCAAAGAACACAGTCCAAGTGTTGGAAGCCACCTACGACTACCAAGGCCTTGTGCGGAGTCCTCTTTTGAAAAGACGAGGCTAGGGTGATGAGACTCAGTCTTGTAATCGGATGAAGGGTCTATGACAGCAAAAGTAACGAGTAGCCTGTGAATAGCAAAGTTAAGAAAAAGGCAAGTCTCTAATAAAGAGAGCCTAAGTACCCAACGAAATTCGAAAGATCGGTTGAACAGGCGAGACTTTTCTAAAAAGTACCTAAGTAGCCTGAAAATTTCGATAAGAAGATAAATGGGCAAGACTTTTACAAAAAAGAGCCTAAGTAACCTGTGAGTTTCGAAAGGCACCTTAAAATTGGCAAGTCCCTGCCAAGAGAGCCTAAGGAACCTTCAAGTCAAAGAAGTGCTAAAAAAAGAATTAGTCTCCACAAAGAGGGCCTACCTAGCCTGAATTTTGAAAAGGCACCTAAATGTAGTGAGTCTTTGAAGAAAGAACCTACTTGACACAAATTTGGAAAAAAGGAGACTACTTAGTCGAAAATAGCCAAAGGTAGTGAGCCTCTGCAAAGAGAGCCTACTTGACCAAATTTCTAAAAAAGAATGCCTAAGAAGGTAACACTCTACAAAGAGAACCTTCTAAGCAACGAACTACTCTTCAAATTTAGGCAACAAAGAAAGTCCGAAAATGAAGAGTGGGAGTAATGTTGTAGGCTAAAATATCCCGAAAGACTCGGAAGAGGTTGGGACCCACCCGAAGGACAAACAAGCTGTCGCCGACCCCTAGGGGTCGGCCAAATGGAGGCATCAATCCCTAAGGGGTCGGTCGCGCCATTGTCGACCCCATAGAGGTCAGCCAACACCCTTGTCAATCCCCTAGGGGTTGGCCAACACCCTTGCCGACCCCCTAGGGGTTGACCAACACCCTTGCCGACCCCTGGGGGTCGGCCAAATGGAGTCCACAACCCCCTGGGGGTCGGCCAAGTCCATTTCCGACCTCCTGAGGTCGGCCAAGCAAGTCCAACTCCTCTTGGGTCGGCGAAGGAAAGCCAGGACCCCCACGGGGTCGGCCCTTACAGCCTCAGTCTTCTCGAGTCCGGTAACGAGTGGGTCCATCCGAGTGGATGGGCCGTGGAGGTCAGGACTCTTCGAAGAGTTGACCGAGTCCAAGTAACGTTTGGAGGCGCTGCACCTCGTGGCGTCGCGCTTATTTAATCTAAAAGTACATTTTTTTTACTTTATACTATTTTGATTAATTTATGTTCTTTGAATATTTTTTTATGTTGATCAATCAACTTATAAATATTTTAATTTTAATTCATGTATAATAGAAAAAAAAATTAATTTAATTTAATTTAATTTAAATGAGAATAATATTAATAAAATAGGCACTGGTCCATTAATTTTTAAGTGAATGTTCACACTATCTAATACGATTCAAATGTATAGATTTACAAATTAAAAAAAATGAGACTACAAAAAAAAAACAAACACTAAAATATGTGTTATTTGGTAAACCTATACTTTTTAGTTGTTTTTGGAAACGTATTAACAAGTTGATGACAAAACAATTAAAATACTTTTTAGGTGTATGTTAGGACTTTATTTTCGGTAAAAAAAATGTGTTATTAGGATCAATTTTTGAAGCATTTAATTTACAGTTTCGTATTTTTTTGAAAATAAATAATTTTTTTACATATGGATTTCTTTTGCTTGGTTAACTACTTAACACAAACATTGTAAAAAATAAAACTATATTTTGGAAAACAAAAAAAAAAAAGTACATTTCAAAAACCTTATTTTTATTTTTGAAATTTGGCGCGAAAGTATTCAAATGTTTCATGCACTAACAAAAAAAAAAAATGGCTATAACTTTCAATATAGTTTTTTTTTTTGACATAACTTTCAATATAGTTCAATTAGAGTACGTATATATTTTTTTTGAATTCAACATCTAGGTGAAAATTCAAACTTCACATATTGGCGTCGGTACCTTGTCATCGCTTTACGGTAATGATACTGCGACAGTAGCATGTCGTCACAGTATTGTAAAGATATGAAAGAGGTATGATACAATCTTCAGCCTAAAGTCCGATGAAACACATATGTCGTGACGCTTTGTTCGACAAATAAAAAAGAATCGTCGTCATACTATATAGAGACGATATTATCCTGACATATTCTACCATCGACTTACAATATTTTTCTTGTAGAAATACTAATTTGTTGGATTGTCGAAATAAAACATATGTACCTGATGGAATAGTCACGAGCAAATTAATTTTAAGATCGACCAACGGAGAAATGCTTGAAGAAGGATAAAGTAGAACCAAGGAGTGGCAAACTTAAATCACCACCAAGAAGTTGTGCCCATTTGCTCCCCAATTTGAGCGCATAATACAAACAATTCAACTCTTCAAAATCCTAACACCTAACACCAAACTCAAGCCAATCAACACCAACATTTTTCCCTTTCTCTAACTCCTTTGCCTTTCTTCACCTTTGGTTATCTATATATATATATTAATTATTTTCCATGGTGTCCAATCTATCATCCTACTTGCATTTAATTCTAACATTTATATTTTTTATGTAAGAAATATTTAATTAATATATCATCCAACATAAGAAAAGTTCATACATGATTTTTTTTTTTTTTTCTGCATTAAATCTCTCATTATACCTACATTAAGTAATGAAAGGAATTATTCAACCTAGGAAATTGCGAGTAATCAACAATAATGCTAAAATCTTCATATTGGTCTGATATTGTCGAAAAATTTTAAACTTTACTTTTTTTTTCACAAAACATGTAACATACTAACAGAGAAGCACAAATTTAATGGAGATGATGATCACCTCAATTAGTTTCATTCTCCTTTATATTTTTTGCCACTTTTTTTCTTTTGTTCTTTATATTGATATTTATATATACATTTATTTTCATCACTCTATTTTTTATTTCTTTTGCTTAATATACTTGTATTCATTTGTTAGTTTTTCTTTTATATTAAACGCATACTATCTCAATTTTATTTTCTTTGTTTTTGTGTCATGTAATATTTATAAACATGTTCAAAAAATTGTTTGAATTTTATTTTAAAATATATCTTATCCTTATATAGTTTTTGTATAAATATTTTTTAGAATAAGGATAAAAAATTGTTTAGAATAATTTATTGT
>JBBMEG010006068.1:3195-36326 GCA_037832605.1 Cyclanthera cordifolia | reverse complement strand
TATTCACCATTCTAACTTAACTCTTGGTTGGAATCAAGTGTTGAGTTTTTCCATATTTGTGAGTTTTTACAAGAATCGTAGAAGGATCTCTAGCTTTGTAAAACAAAGCAACGTTGGAGCTTATCAGAGTCTAAAACTGATCCCCGAGGGAACAATCGAAGGTAAACACCCCCTAAAGAGGGAAAATCGTGGTGTTCAGAGCTCTCCTAAGAGCCGAGCGAATCCAAGCGACAACTGGATCCGCTGATAAATGCCAGGAGTTACACCAAAGGTGAACACCCTCTAAGGGGCAAGCCATGGAGGTCAGGATTGACCGAGTTCAAAGCTGATCTCTGAGAGGACGGCCGAAGGTGCATGAACACCCCTCTAAGAGCCGATCGAGTCCAAGTAACATCCTAAGTTGTTGCATTGCTAAGGCCTAACATCCTGGAGTTACACCGAGAAGCCCTGGATGTGAGAACCTGCAAAGGTTGGTCGAGTCCATGTAACCCGAGATAAGACTATTACACCTCTAAGGTGTAACGGTTAGGGGTTACGCCGGTATTCATTTCCAACTTAATGCTGATGTTACGAAAGCCATAAGTCACCATTAAGTGAGCTACAACGGTTATTAGTCCGACTGTTATAAAATGTCAAGTCATCCCCCATTTGAAGAAAAGCGGAAATACGCTCCTAATCCTTGTAAGCTATTCATAAGCTCTCTCTAAACTCTATTAAAATACATTGCTGACTTAGGCATCAGAGGTCATGTGACTCACCACATCGGTGTGCCTAATTTTTGTTATTTTGCAGAAAAATTTGTCCTCGGTAAATAAATCTTTATTGTTGATTATGGTTGACCATTTTTCGGCATCAACAATATGAATAAGCTAAATTATCAAACATACCCCTAAACTTTGGGGATTTTGTCAACATTACCCATAAACTTTGAGATGTTTCAAAATTACCCTTGAACTTTACAAAATGTTTCGTAAAACCCCTGTCGTTAAATTTAGATGGAAATCGTCAAAGTTTGGTTTTAAAAATACCCCTGAAATTAAAAAAAGTTTCAAAAATACACTTGCTATAAAAACATTATTTGTATCGTTAATCATTTTTATAAAAATGTTAAAAGTTTGGTTTCTAATATCTAACATATTTGAAAATAATTGAATTACTTTTATCTGTCAAAATTAGTTGTTTAATTACTTGAATAGTTAGTCTAATGTTGAAATTAATTTTTAAATATATTTCTCTTAAAATTGTTGTTTATCATTTATTTGATGCCTTTATCATTTTACCTTTATTTTTAGATACTATAAAAGCTCGACCCAAACTAGGGTCACATCTAGACCCTCAGTGAATAATGTTGTCGGGGTAATCGTTCTATGGTATTTACCTACCAAGGCTTAAGATAATACAAAATCGTTCACATAGGTATCATATGTAATAGGATTACCTTCGAGGACTTATAATTATGATATAATATGTCTGGGTATTGTTGATAACGAGATTACTTGCCATGTCTTATAATGAAGTAGATATTACCTGTCAGGTCTTATCACACGAGGATTTCCTTCCAGGTTTTACAATGAGGTATAAATGCATGGCTAAGTATCATATAAGAATAATTACCTTCCAGGTCTTATAATTATAAAGAAACGCGGAGCTCAACAAGATGACGTGTTAACAAGGCATAACGTGCTCACATAACAGGACACCATATGTAACATATATAACATGTTTACCTAACATGGATTCCTAATGTGTTTCAGTAAAGTAAATGAATCAACAACATGGGCAACCAAATATGCGAGACGTAAAATAATCATAACAATTCATTGAGAATCAACACATGATACCGCCTAATTACTCCTAGACATGCTTATAAATACCCACAGAGATATCAAGCTACAACAATGAGTCACTTACCTTGGCTGAAATCCATTAAGATTGCCCCAAGAACCTCAAACTATGGCTCTTAGAAGCCCAACTCAATAAATCTGGCAAAAACAATATTGAGGAGTCAAAATTAGCACCTTAGATCATCATAATCGAACTCATGACGTCGAAAATACCTAAAACTGACTATATTAAAAGAACTTCAGTGAAAAACATCGACGTGTCGCCAGAAAGCTGGCTTGGGGTGAAAGAACTCGACAACGCATGAGTAACACGCGCAGGAGAACATAGAACACATTCAAAGATGCACGATGCTTCAGGATTGGTGGAAATTAGCTTCACGAGGTGCTAATAGCTGGTTCAATAGGTGCATCAGGTTTGGTTGTGCTATTTCAATCTAAAGCCTCGATTTTGAGAAGAGCAGTTTGTCCTGTCTCAAGGAGACACGCGGTGGCGTCTCGGTGGCGAGGCTTCTTAAACTACTACGGTGAGAAACACGAGCTGGTAGTTTCTACAGGGTGCCTATCAGGTTTGGCGGCAGTGCATATAACGCGATAACCTTGTTGACATCGCTACTGTCTTTTTCGTTGTCGGGCATAGAAATTGCCGAAAATAAATATAGAATGATGACGATTTTATTGGAAGTAAAAAGCTGGCAGCGCACGAAATTTTATGTAATGATAGGCAAATGATGCCCTAAAGTGTGTTTTGTCTTTATTTTTAAGCCTAAAAAGTTTCTGAAAATTACTAAAATGCCCTATTAGGATGTGACTCATTTAAGTCTTCTAAAGCTAAAATTAAATACCTGGACTCTCGATAAGTCCAAAAACTAACCTTTATTTATAAGTATGGAATTTCTCGGGTTGTTACAGATACATAGAAAGTAGAAGTGTACATGGGGTTGAGTAAAGGAGATTTTTTGACTAATCCAAAATTTCGGGTTGGTGAATCCATCAACTCGTTAAACCTTGTGCATTTGAGTATTAAATTTGGTTACATTAGTTTTGGTTGTCGGGTTATCTAAACCTCATTATAGGAAGTTATTGAATGTTAGCTTAAACTAACTAATATTTTTTGACTAGTTGTACTGATAATGTGATTTAAATTTTCATGTTTAATATGTTATATTAGCAATTGATAAGAAGAAATTTAAATGTTTAAATGAATCACAATGTTACAAATGAACACCAAATTACCGTTTTAATCTTGATGCAATATTTTTTGGGTTAACCCACTAGTTAAAGCTAGCCCCTCGGGCCAAGAAGAGTTACATCCTGTACCAGGTTACTTATGTTGGTATATGAGTTCCATTGCATCCAGGATGTGATACCACGTCCCTAGGCCAAAACTCATGATACTTTAAGAGTTTTCTATTTTAAGCATTTCAAATGGTCTCGAACTCGACATGTTAGAGAAAAAATGCCTAAAACGCCCCACGCCTCAAGCATTGGGTCGCCCTTGAGGACAATCTTAATGCAATGTTAAAAAATCTCTAGAATCTACCATAATAGCATGAAGAACTTCTGAAAGAGTCAGATTCGATCAAGATCTGGTAGAGGGGATGGCAAAGCCTCCCCAACATCGCAGATAAATGTCTCCCTATCAGCCAATGCTTCCATGACCTTCACCGATGAAGCTCTCAACCCTCCAATAGATCCCACCAATAACGGGAAGGCAAAATAGTCCCTAATCACCCAACCTATTCTTCTTTGGCCCGAACGACAATCCCAACTGGCATCAACATTAAGCTTCTACAAACCCTAGGGGCGCAGACCACCCAACATTTGACACTAGCAAACAGGAACTTCCTGACCCACTCCCACCTGTCAAACAAGAATCAAAGGAATTAAATGTTTTTAAAATAAAATCTAGGAGTAACTCAGCCGAAGCTACAATCTTCTCGTGTAAAATCAAATTACGATAATTCTTATCCCTCAAAGAACGAAAATTGCTTTGGCCCAATCTGAGATCGACACTTTAGCACTGAGTCCCTCAGAGAATTCAATCCCTTCGTTAGCTCTCCTCAGGGTATTGTCAAAGTCTGCAAGGTCAACACATTTTTTTTTTCAAGCAAACACCGACCAAGCACACTCCCTAATAAGATGGATAGAGCTTTCAGGAGCTTTTCTGTACAAAACACAATTAGTATTAATATCGATACCCCTGAGATAAATATTTTCTTTTGATAGGATTGCATTTTTTATCGTATTCCAGGCCCCCAACTTTATTTTGGGCGGGGTTTTAATAGCCAAAAAGTGCTTTCAAATCTTTAAAAATGATTTGTAAACGACCTAGAAGCATTTAGAGTATTTTTCTTCTCCCCAGCCAAGTGGTAAGTGCTTTTAACAGAATACACCCCTTTAGAATCCCTAGCACAAATAATTTCATCCTTAGGGTTACCATAGCTCAAAGGAATCCTCATAATAGCTTTAGTCGCTCTCCCCCGAGAAGGAGTTATGAATCAGATCATCATTCCAGGAGCCATTCTCAAGCCGTAAAACCTTCATTTTTCTCTTACGCCAAGGGTCTCTACCAATCATAATTTTCTCCGCATCTCCCACCTTCCATCTATAACCATGAAGAAAAAGTTCTTTTCCCTAGATAATACTTTTACAGGCCAAGGAGGCACAATTAGGAGCCTTCGCATTTAAAAACGACCCCTTCTAAAATACTTTCCCCAAACACCTTAAAGAGCATACTATCCTCATTTCTGACCAACCTCCAACTATGCTTTGCCAACAGGGCTTGATTAAAATTGATCAGATTCCTAAAGCCCAAACCGCCCATGTCTTTACTGACTCCCAACTTTTTCCAGCTAATCTGGCGCAGCTTTTTCTTTTCCTCCGAACAGCCCCACCAAAGTTTGGCACACATTCATTCTAGCTCATCGCACAAGGACTTAGAAATTCTAAAGCAGCTCATTACATAGGTAGAAATTACTTGCACCACCGCTTTGATCAAAACTTCTTTACCTCCCTTAGATAACAACTTTCCTTTCCACTTTTGGAGGCATCGAACCACCTTGTCCTTTAAAAAACCAAAAGCACTTTTTATTTTTATCGTTTTGGGACGACACCCCCAAATGAATCCCCAAGTTTTTAGTATATTTCATGCCCAGCAACCTACTCAGCTCTCTCTTTTGATTCTCCCAAACATTATGGCTGAACTTCACCAGAGATTTATTCAAGTTGATAGCTTGACCAGACGCCTTCTCATACGTTTCCAACACTTTCTTAATAGCCATGAAATCATTAGAATTAGCTCGAAAAAAAAAAAGAAACTATCATCAGCAAAAAATAACTAAGAAATAGAAGGACAATGCTTATTAATTTTAAAGCTTTGCAAGGAAAAGTTAGATTCTTCCATGTTAAGAAGGGTCGTTAAACCTTCAACACAAATCAGAAACAAATAAGGGGATAAGGGGTCCCCTTGTATAAGCCTCCGCTTGAGAACCATCCTTGAATGCAGGTTTTCATTGATCAGAAACGAGAACGTCACTGATGTACGTAATACTACTCATAACAATTTTAATCTAAGATCCAGAAATCCAAGCTTGGTTAGCATTATTTGGATAAAACCCCATTCCGCCCTATCATGGGCTTTACTCATGTCAGCTTTAAGAGCCACCCAATCTAAGTTACCCTTTCTACATCTGTTTAAAGAGTGAATGCATTCAAACTCGATAACAATATTATCAGATATCAGCCTACCAGGGACGAAAGAATTTTGATTTGGTGAGGTGACTTAATCTAACACCTTCTTCATTCTATTAGCCAACACTTTTGCAATAATTTTATACACGGGTATTACAGAGACTGATTGGCCTGAAGTCTCCCATTCTTGAGTGGCTTCTCACTTTGGGAATCAAAGAAATTAATGTGTAGTTCAAAGACCCCTAAGACTGACCCTCATTAAGCACCTTCAAACACACATTAACCACATCCTTCCCAACAGTATTCCAATACTTTTGAAAAAAATGAGCATTTAAACCATTAGGACCAGGGGCTTTCAAAGGATTTTAGTCCTTCAGAGCTCTTTCCACATCCTCGCTTAAGAAAAGATTATCAAGATAATCCACATCCATTTGAGAAAGACGAGCTCGAACTCCTTGGACCACCTCTTCACAAGCCACCTGGCTAGGCCCCAAAGAGGAGAACATAACTTCAAAAAATTTCTTTGCAATTTTCCCAATGCCATCTTCATTTGTCTCCCTCCTATTAGACTCATCAAAAGATCCACCAAAAAATTACCTTTCCTTCAGTGACAGCAATGACATGCATATAAGTTTGATCCGGTTTGACCTACAATAAGCCATAATAATATGAATGTTAGAAAGACTTGAATATCGAGAAACTAAATTATTTATAGAAATGTCGGCAGCATGACATCGTATTTTAAATTTATCCAAAAATTTTAAACTTGTAAGAAAGAACATATATTTGAAAATAGTGGCTATCTTTACTGCAGGATAGCCAGAACAACATTTAAACAAGTTCTTAAACAACATTTAAAATTTGAAACAAGAACTTTACCTTTTTACTTGGATGACACCGTCGTCGAGCCTCTTCAAAACCTTGGCTAGTTGAGCCTGAAGAATTGATTGTGTTTCATACATCCTTTGTTGTTGCTCTTTCATCCTAGCTTGTTCTCCAGTCGTTTGACTCATTGTTTCATGTAGCTATATGTTTTCAGCAGTTACAATTGCCATTCTCTCGACCATCTCACATTGTGTTGAGGTAGCGAAACCCCTTGAAACCGAAGAGGCAGATCTTCCTCTTCTTTCCGGTGGCAAGTAGGTAGTGCCCTTAATTTCATCTGTACGCCTACCTAGCACTTGTTTACATATTTCTTGTTGAGTTAGAGGCGTTCCAGTTATAACTGATTCATCCCGCAACTTTATCATCTTCTCCTGTATAAATAGAATCATAAAATTATATATAAATTAAAGCATTCAAAGTCATTTATGTTAAGTATATAATAAACTTACATATGACTCATTTGCTTGTTCACTAATCCAACGACCTTCAACTTCATTGTCGTGCACTTTATAGCGCATAACCCTGAAGTGTAAGGACATGAATTTCTAAACAGTTATTACATGGTATCCTTACTAATATGCATGAATTTAAACTGACATAACATAAATAATCCGTTTATAAAAAAAAAAACAAATAACCGTTCTTAAATCATTTAAATCATAAATCAATTAGCTTCTGGCTTGAGGTTGCAAACAGTTTTAAAAAAGTAATTAAAACTTAACTCAAATAATTATCATATAGTCTCAAATAACGTGCAAAAAGAAATGACTCATTAAATAATGATAACTATGTAGCGGCTTCCCATATGATCCTGCCAGCTCCTCTCCAACTACCCATCATGATACAGTCCATGCTTACCTGATGAAAAATCATAATAAGGGTGAGTATAAATATACCTCGTAAGAATCCCCAACCAGGGTACAATATACACAGTCCAACTACACCACAAGTAAACACATGCTCAACCAAACCCGAACACAATGCAACACTGTCCTAGGGAGCCTTCTGCTCAGTGCCCAGAGCGTGTACGCATACACCGTATGCTACTGTAAACCCGACAGTGTGTAGGCTTGCACATACTGCCCTGGTCCAGGTCCACACATGCCTAAACTTAGACTCGAGAAAGGTGTACACTGAACACAACTATCACCGGCCCTCGACAACAGTTATGACAGCCCGTCCGCACCCATCGCCTGAAGCTAAAGACCCTCCCATAGCAGGCTTACACTATGATCAAGGCTCCGCTCTAGCAGGCCTGAAACTAGGCTATGCCAGGGGTGGCATGTGACATCACATCCCTGGCTATTGGAGGGAGCAAATACATTCCATCTCCAACGATGAAGGGGGCATAGTTCATCCCATCCTCTACTGCCTCTAGATAATGACAAACTAACCGAACTATCTAGGAATGACACATGACCATACATCTGTCATGGAAGGTTACTTAGCGTCCCATACCACTAAGTGTTCTTTCATCACAGACAAGCAAATATGTACATCCTAATTACTTGTTTGGTGTCCCATACTACTAAACAATAATTTAACATGCACATAGGTAAACATATAACATCCTATTTACGTGTTGGGCATCCCATACTACTAAACAGTAATTAACATACACACATGCAAACCTCTAACATCCTAACACGTTTGGCATCCCATACTACTAAACGGTAATTAGCATGCGTCACGATACTAAAACAAACAACAGATTACCACACATCATCACGAAGTATCACATAACATAGTTCACATTCGTTATAACCAGATCATCTAACAACCCTAAATATCCACATGCTTAGCCAGACATAAATGCATACAAAAATCACTCACCACACAAATTCAGAGGAAATTAAAACAAGACATTGTATAGGGTCCACACAACCCACGGTAAGAAATCTTTACCTGGAACGATCGCAAAAATGCTTCCAATAAGTCCCAAAAAGGTTATTATCAACCTAAGCAAATAAACATGCAAAATAGATAAATTAGACCTCGGTTCACTAAACCCACCCCAAAAATGAACTCATGACGTTGATTTTACTCAAGGGGACCTAACTTCGAAAAACGGGTTTCGTGACCCGAGACTCGGTCAAACTCGGTTGACCTGGTCAACGCGGATCAATGATGATCAAATCAGTAGACTAAGGTTCAAGATGATCAATTATGGTCAACCAACATATAAGGATCAATTTATACAAGGATTTCTAAACTAGTCAAATGGTAAATGTACAATAATCGATACAGTCGCCAAAAACCAAATCTTAGGTTTGGGAAGGGGGTTTCTCGTTAACTCCTATTAACTTCTTGCCTACTGGTTGGTGATAAAAAATATCCTCAATAATAAAGATTCCAAAACCTAAGTGCTTGAAACAAGGAAACACAAAAGGCGATAAATTTCTAGATTCGGCGACTTTTCTTGAAGAATCAAGAAAATCTCCAATATCCTAACAAGAATCAAGAAAGATCCATTAAATTACAAAAAAAAAAAAAGAAAATTACCTTGTACGAAATTAGGGCACGATAGAATATGTGAAGCAAAACGGCACAAACTTTTTGAAATCGCATATGGTTTGCGACAACCACAAGAAGAAAGAAAAATATTATGGTTCTTCCTTTTAAACCCCATAAATAAATCAGCAAAGAGTTTTGTTTAGACAGCAAGGAAGATTATATTTACCTTGGTTATTGAATTGACAAAGAAAGAATAGTGAAACTAAGATTTGAAGGTTCTTGAATTCGAGTTTTTGGCTATAACAAGATGATAAAAGACGAGTTTCTTGGATTGAAAAGTATTTTAAACTCAGGGTTTAAGATTGGAAATAACTAACCTTGAAGAACAAGGAACGATGAAGATCTATGAATGACAAAACACTATGAAGAATTTCACACTTCTTTTGATGTTAGCGGCAACAAGGATCATGGCTAAGAGTGAAAGCATGGTTTCGAAATTTTGGGAAGGAAGCTATGTTGTGGAAACCCTAATCCAATTCTAAGATGATGTATTTATAAGGCAAACTCTTGGATAATTACGGTTTGACCACAAACTTTCTAAAATCGCCTATTTGACCCCATTTTGGCTAGAATTGAAGTTCAGCCCCTTTAAAATAAAATCATTATAACCATAGGATCTAATAAATAACTAACTCATAAAATTAAAGGTTATCAACTTAATTACATAAATTAATACTCCAAAAATTTCGGGATGTTACATGAAGACTTCTATTGATGCCGAAAAATGGTCAACGGATATCTACATTGAATTTGTTTATCTGAGGACGAAAAGACCTGTAGCAAAGACGAATTTTAGGGCACACCGGTGTGGTGTGAGCCACAGGGCCTCCGATGCCTAAGTCAGAAACGGATTTAGGGAGAGTAAAATTAGAACTTAGGAATAGCTTAAGAATACTTAGCTTAGGAATCGCCCTTGAACGGGAGAAATGACTTGACTCTTATAGCAACCGGTATCGTAACCGCTGTAGCTCACTTATGGCAACATAATGGCCAGCCGTTAGAAACGTCTGTCATTAAGTCGGGTCTGAATACCGGCGTAACTCCTGACCGTTATCCTTTGGAGGTGTAACGGCTTTGACTCCGGAGTTACTTGGACTCAGTCAACCTTGGCAGGTCTTCACCTCCACGGCCGACCCCTAGGGGTGCAGCCTTCTCGTTGCTGTACTAGGTGCCACGGGTGTGCAGCGTCCCTTAGTGCTACTTTAGACTTGACGACTTATCCACAAGAAAGTCCTAACCTCCACGACCAACCCACCCTGGTCAACCTACTCGACCGCCCTCCTAAGAGGTCGGCTTTAGACTCGGTCAACCCTTACGGGTCCTCACCTCCACGACCAACCCACTCGGGTTGGCCTACTCGTTATAACCGAGGACGCCACAGGGTGCAGCGTTCTCATGCCTTACTTGGATTCAGTCGACTCCTGGGAGAGAGTCCTAACCTCCACGACCAACCCACTCGGGCTGACCTACTCGTTGTAACGGGTGACGCCACGAGGTGCGACGCCTCCAAATATTACTTGGACTTGGTCGACTCGTTCATAGAAGAGTCCTAACTTCCACGACCAACCCACTCGGGCTGGCCTACTCGTTGTAACGGGTAAACGCCACGGGGTGCGATGCCTCCAAACGTTACTTGGGCTTGGTCGACTCTAGGGGGAGTCCTGACCTCCACGGTTAATCCACTTGGATTGACCTACTCGTTGCAAGACCCGAGGATGGTGAGGCTAGAAGGGCCGACCCCGAGGGGTCCTGGCCTTCCTTGGCCGATCCCCAGGGGAGTCAGACTTGCTTGGCCGATCCCTGGAGGGACGGCATGGACTCGACCGACCCCCAAGGGGTTATGGCCTCTATTTGGGCGACCCCCGAGGGGTCGGAAGTGGCAAAGCCGACCCCCGGGGGGTCGACAAAGGAGTTGGCTAACCCTCGGGAGGTCGGGAGTGGTGAGGCCGACTTCCGAGGGGTCGACAGAGGCTTTGGCCGACCCCCAGGGAGTCGATAATGGAGTTTGCCGACCCCCGTTGTGTCACCAAAGGCTTTGGCCGACCCCCTGGGGGTCGAGGCCTCCATTTGGCCGACCCCGGGGGGCTGGTGTTGGCTTCATTTATTCTTCGTGCGGGTCCTGACCCCTTCCGAGTCATTCAGGATATTTTTAGGTTATAACATTACCCCCACTCTTCATTTTCGAGCTTTCCGGATTGTGAAGAGTAATTTATGTTCTTGTTTTCTTTGAACTTTTGGACGCTCCAAAGTTACCTTTTTATGAGAATATTATTTGAAAATCACTTTAGGCCATATTCTTTTTCAAGAATATCTTTTCCTAAGTAATATTTCAACAAATAAAGTTTCGAGGCTAGAAAAATATTCATTATAAATAATTATATTAAAAATGGCCATATTCTTATTTCTAAGAATATCTTTTCCAAAATAATATTCTTATTTAATGAAAAATCACTTCTCTTTTTTAGGAAAATATTTATCCTTTTGAGATTTCCTATAACCTAACTTTTCCATAAAAACTCCCGGCCAAACTACACCCCTTTTCACCCTACTTTGGCCGAAAATTACCTCTCACTAGGCTATTATTTTTGATTTTTTCAAAGCGTGGGGGGACTTGTTTTGCGTTTTAGATTTTTGGGAAGCATCCGTTGCGCCTTACTTTTCTCGGTATGTACTGTTCTTTTTTTTCGACTTTGCACTAACGGTTAGACATATTTTGGAAAATTTCACCTTTACTTAGACATTTTTTTCGATTTTTGCCCGTTATGCATGTATGTCCGAATTTTAGGATTGCTTAGGCTCTTTTTTCAACTCACCCTTTTAGAGTACTTTTTCTGAATTCGTAGGCTACTTGGACACTTTTTATAAAGTCTTGCCAGTTTAACTTACTTTGGAGATTTTTAGGTTATTTAGGTACTTTAATAAAAAGTCTCACATTTTTCACCCTTTTTGGAACCTTTAGGTTACTTAGGCACTTTTTTTGAAAAAGTCTCGCCTTTTTCACCTTTTTGATTTCGAAGGGTACTTCTTACTTTGACCGTCATGGATCCTTCGTTTGACTACGAGACCGAATCCCTTCACCTCCGGGCTTCCTTCTCACTTAAGAGGACCCAACGAAGAACTTTGGTGGTGGGGTCAGGGTCTCAAATGGTAGGTCCATTTTGACCTAGGAGGATTTGGACCGCCTTAGGACCCAATTCCTTATCCCGGCCGCAATCACTCTTCGGCTTCCTCTGGCGTCGGAGACGTACGCTCATCCTCCTCCGAGTGAGGTGGCCCTCTACACCACTATGTTCGACCGAGGAGTTCGGCTTGCCCTCATACCGCCTCTTCAAGAGTTCTTAGGTATGACAGGGCTGGCTCCAGCGCACCTGGCTCCCAATGCCTAGAATGTTTTCTTCGGTGTTCACAGCCTTTGGGTGCACACCGGCTTCGAAGGTCCCTTTAGTGCCAGAGACCTTCTCTCGCTCTACTGCTTCTGCCAGCATCCCGACGTCACTGTCGGCTGCTATCTGACCCCCAGAAGCAAATTTTCTCCTTTGGTAGGGTGCCCCAACTTTCAGAAGAGGTGGAAAGAACGCTGGTTCTTTGCTGGAGGTGCCTGGGCAGCTCTAGGCACCGATGCCTTGCTGGCCACTCCCACTGTCTTCGGGACATATGGTACGCTTACTTTTGCCTTGGCTTTATCTATCTTTTGACACCGTACTAACTTTTGTTTATAGTGCACATGAAACTTAATCTCCGCTCCCGGGTACTGAAATTTTACGAGTCTGTGATGTCCCTCCCTGAGGAGGTCACTCGCACTGCGGTGTATCTGACCACGAACTCGTTGGCCCGGTATCACCTTCTTCCAGCTCTAACTATGCCAGTCGATTCTAACTTGGAGTCCGCCATCCCGCAGGAGGGGTCTGTTATGCAACTTACTTTTTTCTTTCACTTTGCATGCTTCGACTGCTAGAAGTATGAACTTACACTTTTTACCGTGTTCAGTTGCCATGGAATACGAGCCTTCGCTGAGGTGTGCCTTCGACCCAGTGACGCGTCAAAGGTCTCGACTTCCTGCCAGGCCTCCCACCGATGATACGGTGGACCTTACTTCGGAGGGTTGCTCTCTCCCACTTGGTGATGATGAAGACCTTCTTTTCCCCGAAATCTCAAAGGACTTAGAAGTGAGGTTGGACTCGGAGTTCGACAGTCCTGACCTTGGTTTTGACCACCTTCCTTCCCCAGCTCGGGTCGACTCATGTAAGCCTCGAACACCAATACACGGCCTTCCCCTTGGATTCGAGTCCTATCTTCTGCCAGGGCCGCACCACCCCACCTTGGACTCGCAGGAGGAAAAGTCTTTAGCTTCTAACTTGTGGAGTGAAGTAGGGTCTTCCTCAGCTACTTTTCCCCTAGGAGATGCCTCCCAGGTCTTGGAAAAGGGAGCTCATCTGATGCACGAGGTATAACAACTCCTCTTTTTCAGCTATACTTTAATTTTAAGTATGTATACGAACTTGTATTTTTGGCTTCTATTTTTGCAGGCATTCTTGTACTTTGCTTCAGCTTCTCGTCATCTCTCGGAGGACTTGCGTTACACTCTCTCTTCCTTGTCTATCAATACTAACAAGCACGAGTGGGAACTGGCGCAGGCTCGGAAAGCTCCGCGAGTTACCGAGGCTGCCATAGCCGCCTCATGCACCTCTGCCGAAACAACCCGAAATATAGCTACACGCGCTCGTCAAGATGACTTGGCTACGATTGCCCGCCTGCGACGAGACTTGGTTTCTGCTGAAGGGAAGCTCAAGAATGCCGCCTTCTTAGCTAACCTTGTGAAAGGTTCTCCTGCCTTCGTGATTCTGGAAAACAACGCCGCTGAGGCCGCCATTGGCTGGGCATTGGATCAAATCCAAGAGGGGGTTAGCTATGATAACCTTCTTCCTCTCTTTCCGTTACTCTATTCCAGCACCGCGGAGAGAGACGCCGACCCATCCCTACCAGCCTTCGAGTCTGGACTTCCTAGTGATCTAGCTCAGGCCGCCTGCTACGATTCTCGCATCTTTCAGGGTGTGCCCGACAGAAGTCAGGCTCTTCCAGCAGGATAACGTCTGCCCAAGCCGGACCTGTTCGACCATCTTCCAGCAAGCGCAGCTCTAGAGGGCCTTGATGACTTTTACCTTGCAGTATTTTTTCCTTGTAGCACTTTTTATCTTGTAGCACTTACATACCTGTAGTGTTTGTACATTTTGTACCTATGGTCCTTCACGATGTTCTGCATCGTACTCACGATACTGGAGCTGATGGTGGGATTATCCAAATCTAGTTTGAAATGTGGCTATTGGAGTTTCAATATTCATTGAAATGCAGTTAAAAAACTATTGTATAAAACAGAAAACTAAATAAGATGTTACTTTACAAGTAGTTTTTGCTAGACGAGTTCAATATCGGCCTCAGTAATCTCTGACCAATCATGTGCACGAACAGGAACGGACTCTCGTACCAGTACACATATCTGGTTGCTGAGAGTGTTGGCTTATTTCCTTATTGCCTTTTTATTCTTTCACTGAATTCGACTCGTATTCTTCCTTCCTTTCCCACTCTCTTATTCAATAGTTCTCCACTGGAATGTCCACGAGAGTGACCGGTCGAGGTACTACTAGATGTTTCACAAATGTTAGTAAATGACCGAAAAATAGAACGTAAAGTGACATTGTTCATAAACTATATTACCTCCAGCTTCATGACTCGAATCATAGTAGCCGGGACGAAGTCCTCATTTTCAGTGTCATCGAACAATGAGTCTGCTCTACTTCTCAAACCAGCAGGCATAATGATAACCTATAAGAGTTAGCATTATATGTTTTCGTAAGTAACCAAACCAACATAAAAAGTGCAACACTAATAATGGAAAAGAAATAAAAAACTAATACTTGTGTCAATAGTTTCAACATCCTCGTCGTACTCATTAATGAATTGATTTTCATCTTCCAATTCATCATTAATCACTTCATCGAATGTTGTCAGGTCAACAATATCTAGCCTACACAATTGGTTATCTTCTAAAGACTCGTTCACTCTATTTCTGCCTACATGTTGTATGCATTCAGCCTGATCAATCAGTCCATCCACCACTTCCCTATTTTCAACTTCTCGGATATCCCATAAACATTTATTATAAACTTGTTGAACAACTTTCCAATCTTTTCCATGTTTTAGATCGTTGATATAGAAAACTCGTTTTGGTTGGCTGGCAAGGATGAATGACTCATTTTTAAACCCAATATTGTGAAGTGTTTATGGTTCTTAAACCCAAATGAGCGTGATATCTTCCTTTTTTATTGTCCATGTTATACCAGTCGCATCTAAATATCATTACTTCTCGTGCACAACTAAATGACGCTTCTAATACTTCAGTAAGTACACCGTAATAATTGCTTGAACCATCATAACTACCACTTTCTCCATGAACCATTATTCCACTATTTTGTGTAACATGTCCCGCATCATTCATTATTGTAGTATAACAAACTCCATTTACTATACACGTATACAACCGAAATAAAGAACTAGGTCTCATAGCCATTGCATAGAGATCATACACTTGTTTCCTCTCTTGCGTATTTCAAGTACTTCTTTTTTAAACCAAGCAGGAAACTCTTGTTCGTGTTTTTTATATAAATCATCTGATATCCTTATAATTGATCGAATCAACTCCAAATGTTTACTACAACAAATGAAATGAATAAACATTAATTACAGTTAATGTCACATTACTACCAAAAGAAAAGAATCCAAATTACCTCAAAATAGTTAAGTAAGAAAAATGTTTATTTCGTCGCAGTTATTTAGAATATACCAATGTAGCCTTTGTATATCCACTGGATTTAGGGTAATATTCGATGTCTTTCCCAATGGTCTAACATTCTGTCTGTATACCTCATACTCACCAAATATTTCAATATGGGATTATGATCGTCATTTCGCTCCTACCTGTTTATCCTAGTCTCCATCCTACTGAAATAAGATGAACAAAAGTTTAGAAACTCGTTCATCACATACTCTTCTGCTCTACAACCTTCTGGTCTAGGTTTGTTCCTCACATGAGCCTTTAAAGTACTTAAACTTCTCTCAAAAGAGTACATCCAACTATAGTTAACTGGCCCGACAACCTTACATTCGTACGACAAGTGTACAATTAAGTGCAACATTACGTTAAAAAATGCCTGTGGAAAAATTTTCCTCCAATTTGCAAAGAATTATAATTATTTCATCTTGTAGCCAATCTAACTCACTTACACGAAGTGACTTCGAACATAAATCGGTGAAGAAAACACATAGCTCAACAATAGTAGTAGTTATCTCCTTCGACAAGAATTTACGAATACCAATAGGGATAAGTCGTTGCAGCAGGATATGACAGTCATGTGTTTTCAAACAAAAAAATCTCCCTTCGTTCCACTAACACAATGTGAAATGTTTGATCCAAAACCATCAGGAAATTTAAATGATTTGATGAAGTTTAAAAATTCCACCATCTCTTCATTTGTCAAAGTATAAGTGGTATGCGGTTGCGTCATTATAACACTTGAAGTTAGTTCCTTACAAATAGGCATGTTTGATAACCTTCATACTCTAACTAGATAAATCGCCATACGCTGGAAAATCATTTATGATCCATAGTACAACAACATGTAGTTTAAAATGTTCATCTTTATAGGAATCGTATGTTCTAACCTCAGTATTCCATAATTCCTCCAATTCATCAATCAAAGGTTGTAAGTAAACATCCATCTCTTTTCCAGGAGATTTCAGACCAAGAATTAGCAAAGACATGATAAAATTCATTTCTTTCATGCATTTCCAAGGTGGAAGATTGTATGGAACAATCGTCACAGGCCGAACGCTATATGAGGTACTCAAATTCCCAAATGGGTTGAATCCGTCACTAGATAACCCTAGCCGTACATTTCTTGAATCCAAAGCAAATAGTGGGAATTCTCAGTCCAAATGTTTCCAACCTTCGCCATCTGCTGATGTCATAACACACTAGGCTCGTCAATCCTCTTTTCTGTATGCCATCGCATATTTAAAGCATATTGTTCGGACGAAAACATTCGCTTAAGTCTTGGAATTAAAGGAAAATGACGCAACACTTTATGCAAAATTTTTTGTCCTTTTTCGCTTATTAACTTATATCAAAACTCCCCACAACTTGGACATCGATCGACATTTTTATATTCATCCCTATAAAGTATACAATCATACTTGCAAGCGTGAATTGAGTCGTATGTTAACCCTAAATCCCGCAATTTTAGTTTCGCTTCATAAAATGAATTAGGGATGGAAACATTAACTATGAAATGAAAGTTCAAGATCTACAACAACTGATCGAATGATTTGTCGCTCCTCTTGTTAGTGACCTTATAATACATAATTTTAACTAAGAAATGTAATGAAGAAAATCTCGTGCATCCGGGAAACAATTAATCACATGCTTCCTTCATTAGATTATCAAAATTTTCCGATTGCTCGTTTTCTTCATCCACACTTATACTATTTGTTTCAAAATTATGATTATTTTCTTGCACATCTTCTGACTCAATACTTTCACGATTGATATCATTCAACATTTCCAAAATTTCATTATCGTTGATGTTGCGATCAGTGGACTCATCAATATTCATTCTTTGTACCTAACTTGTTTACGTCTTTGACCCTCAAGACTAGATAAATCAAGAGGTTCACCATGATATACCCAATGATCATACAATGCTAACATTCCATTTATTAGTAAATGGCGTTGTACATCTTTTAGGGTATGCCATGAACCATTCATACATTTCTTACAAACGCATCGAATTTAACCCAAACGATTCACATGATTCTTGGCCATTTCCAAAAAATGTTTAACACCTTCCGCGTATTTAGTAAACAATTTGTCTCTATTTCTTAACCAATCTTTGTACATTTTACACTACTCTTAATATAGCACAACTCTTTCTTTGTTGAACGAATAAGCCTACATGATTAATGTAGATAAACAAATAGAGTGTGTTATCACTACTACAAGAAAAAGAAAAGGTGACGGTCAATCCAAATTTTTTTTAAAAACACGAATATTTGATGTCGGTCTGGACTTTTGGTGTCGGCCAAGCCGACACCAAAGGTGACCGACACCAAATATCCGTGTTTTTAAGAAAACTGACACCATTTCTCCCTTCTAAAAAACTAGTCCAAATACTTTTGGTGTCGGTCAGACGGACACCAAATATCCGTGTTTTTATTAAAAACTAACACCATTTCTCCTTTTTAAAAAACCGATCCAAATACTTTTGGTGTTTGTCGGATCGACACCAAAAGGTTGGACCGACACCATTTCTTCTGTTTTATTTTCGGTTAAAAAGGTTGATCCTCTTCCCCTCATTTCTTCTCTGTTTTCTTCTTCATTTCAACTTTTTCTTTCTAATTTTCATTGAAACCCTACTAACTTTTCAAGCATTTTTTTCTTCTTCTTCCCCAAAAACTCCATTATTTTTCTTCTTCTTTTTCTTAGCTCTCTTTTCTCCTTTACCCGCGGCCAAAAACTACATTTCAAATGTACTAATTTCTTTGTTATTTTTTTGCTATTTTTTAGTTTGCTATAATTTATAATTTATTTAATTCCTTTTTATAGTGAAGTTCTTCTAAGAAGGCAAATGCTATTTTTTAGTTTGCCATAGTTTATGTATTTTGTTTAGAGTAATACTTGCCTCTAAGAAGGCAAACTATAGCAAATATCTAGAGTTCTTTCAAATAGCTATAGTTCCACGTTTACTTCTACTAAGTACGAAATAGAGAAACTCAAATGGTTAATGAAATTTCACTTTATGGGCAAGAAAAACTTGGATCGTCTTAATTGCTTAGGAACATCAAAGGGCCATTTGAAATTTCCTATGACAGTCATTGATGAAGATAAGCAAGGGATGGAAGACAAAGCAGCCATCACCATCATGCTTAAGTTGTATTATTCCAAGTGGAGAAGTGTATCTACAGGATTTGGACATACCTATAAACTTTGTTTGACAGTAAAGATCTTCCCAATAAGATCTACACAAGGAATGTGTTGTTTTCTTTTAAGATAATCCAACAAAGGACGTAACTGAAAACTTAGATTGATTCATGAATCTAATTTCTTATTTTAATAGATCTAAATAGAGAAATTTGAACCTAAGGGTGAAGCTGTTATCCTAATCAATTTTATTCATGAAGGCAACAAAGATGTCAATGTCATTATGAAATATGAAAAAAGACAATATCAATTTAACACTGTCACTAATGCCTTGAAGTGCATGATACTAAAATAGACACTTAACCTAGTGTTGGATATAAGGAATTGCTCTCTAATGAAAAGTTCTTTTCAAACAAGTGAAAATCCAATGTGGAGCCATCTCAAAATTTTAGAGATAAATCAAACTTAAAATACTTTTATTCACAATAAATGATACTTCAAGAGAAAACGCCATGCGAGAAGGAATCACTATTTACGAAAATGAAGAAAAAAAACGTGTCGTTACTATTTTGATTCGGCTTCCTCCTAGTATAAACTTGAAATTCAGAAATACCTCGTGGTATTTCTTCTTCTGAAGAGAAACCTTCTACATGTGGTACTTCTCCCCCTCACGAAGAACCTACCATATTATATCCTGGAGCAGTAGAATTGAGATCAACCACCTCATGGTGAACAAGTTTAGGAAGAGGAAGGAAGAGACATTCCAAAAATTTCCATTTCCTTCACATGTAGATGTCTCCCCTTAAAGGAAATGGGAAAAATAGGGTTGATCTTCTATAAAGGACACATCCAAACTTTCATACAACTTCCTCGTCACATGATCATAACAACAATAAGCCTTTTTATGTGATACATAGCCTAGGAAAACAAATTTTTATGGCTCGAGGATCTAGTTTAAATAATGAAGGACTAGACATATGAACAAAGACTTTGCAACCAAAAACCCTGGCAGGCAGATCTGAAAAAATCCGAATTGTATGGAAGGTGTTTTTAAGATGTTCTAAAGGAGTGTGGAAACCCAAAACTTTCGTATGCATTCTATTTATGAGATAGGTTTCTGTAAGAACAACATCATCCCACATATATTGTGGTACATGCATTGAAAACATAATAACACGAGAGACTTCTAATAAGTGTCAATTTTTTCTTTCAGCAATACCGTTCTGTTGAGGTGTATTTCTACACGTTGATTGGTGATAAATACCCTTACTATATAAGAACTCACTTAGGTGAGTATTAAAGTATTCAGTTCCATTATCTAAATGGAGAATACTTATCTTTGTTTTGAACTGGTTTTCAATCATGTTATAAAATCTAATGAATACCTCTTTAACATAGAATTTGTTTGCAAGAAGATATACCCAGGTTACACGAGTATGGTCATCAATAAAGGTAACAAACCATTTTTTTCCACCCCGAGTTACTATCTTCGAGGGTCCCAAACATCACTATGAATTAAATAAAAAGGTACAGACGCTTTATAGTTTTGAGGTAAGTAGGAAGTACGATGAGTTTTTGCAAATGAACAAATGTTCACATTTTATTTTCGAGCAATCAATTCCTACAAAGAGTTTTGGAAACAAGTGTTTTAAATAGAAAAAACTAGGATGCCCTAATCTATAATGTCATAACATTAAAGTTTCCCTAACAGAAGTAGAGCTAACACTACTATATCCCTGAATTTCCTTATGACTTGTTGGAGTTTCCTCAAAATAGTAAAGACCATCGATCAACCTAGCACGTCCAATCATCTTCTCCGACTCCTGTTCCTAAAAAATACAAAGCGAATCGCAGATGATAACATGACAGTTAGAATCTTTAGAGAGTTTACTAAATGAGAGTAAATTAAAAAGTCAATTTGGGAACATGAAGAACATTTTCTAGGATAATCTGTGAGGATAACTTGATGGTTTCTTTTCCATAGACGGGAGAATAACTACCATCAGCTATTCTTATTTTATCATAAAGAGGGGAATATGTTTGAAATAGTTCTAGAGAATTGATCATATGGTCGAATGCTCCAAAATCTATAATCCATGGAGCTGAACTAGAATGGGAAAAAGTACGGGATAATTATCTGTTTGTGCCAATGAAGCACTATGATTACCAGAAGATGAAGTGTCATTTAGCATTTTTAGGATTTGATCAATTTGCTCTTTGTTGAATCGTTCGATTTAGCATTATTTGCACTTGAGATGGGTGGATGAGTACTTTTCTCTCCATGTCTACTATTTTTGTGATTACCAGGTTTCCCATAGTTTTTCCGAGTATGACGTGATTTATGGCAATAATCACACCAAACACGAGGTTTGACAGCTTGAGTAGAAGCCTGGTTCGCAGTAGCCTCAATTAACAATGCTAAACTTTCAACTGTATCCACTAATTTTCTTCCAATCATTACATGCCGACGACTCCCTTCCCTACGAATTTCTGAAAAAACTTCACTAGTAGTAGGAAGGTTAGTCTTACCTAGAATCCTACCTCGAACTTCATCAAATTCAACGTCGAGACCGGCTAGAAATTTGTAAATTCGACCATTTTCAACAAGTTTTTTATAATGTTTATGATCCTCAGTCGATTTCCACTCATAATTATCAAATAAATAAAGATCCTGCCAGATTCTCTTTAAAGAGTGGAAATATTGGGTTACAGAGTTACCTCCAAATTTTATGTCTCCTAGTTTTAGATTCAATTCAAAGACTTGCGGCTAATTTTCCAGGTCAGAGTACATCTCAGTAACACTATCCCAAAACTCTTTGGCCATTGAGTAACGCATATAGTTGCTACTAATATCTTCGGTCATGGAGTTTACTAGCCAGGTCATGACCATGGAATTTTCTGAATCCCATAAGAGAAACGTCAAGTCATCATTTTGAGGAAATTTCTTATCTCCAGTCAAGTATCTTATCTTTCCTTGGCCACGGATGAACATTCGAACACTTTATGACCCCCGAAGGAAGTTGTCACCATTTAATCGAATGGTCGTTATCTTAATCGTACGGCTATTAGAAGGTAGTCTTGCAGTCGATCCTTTTTCCTCCAACATATCTACTTTCTTAATTGATCCGCTAAAATAATATGAATGCTACACAACCGATTATGAGCAAACAATCTACGCCCTCGACCAATCTGCCACTGCTGCTGCATTGGCGAAAAAAACTGTTGCACAGGCGACTGTGTCCGGGACTGCAACTTTCGTGACTAAGTTGTTGCGGCTGTGGTGATGCTACTGCGATCGATAGGAGCGGCTGCGATACTGCGAACGACAAAAGCTGTTGCGATGCTGTAATCGACGTCTGCGATGGTGATGCAGCAGCTGCGATGGTCTGCGGCGTCTGCGATGCTCTGTCTGGGTGATGCTCCGAACCAGGCTAGGTACAGCACGAGACGGCAGTAGTCTGCTATGACAGCACGCGACGTTGATGCAACAGCAGGCTCCACTGTGAGGTCTGTGACAGCACGAGACTCGATTTCGATGAAAGAAGGCGAAATGTGACGACGCGAAGAGAGATTAGGGTTATGGTTAGGGTTCCAAACTACCTCCTTTGCTCTGATACCATTTGCAAAATAATAAGGAAAATAGTTCGTTTTATTTCTCACAATTATAATGGTACATGATAGGTTACTTAAATAATTACATTCCTAACTAGAAAAGAAAAAAATAATAATTAAGAAATAATATAATAAAGTATTTTCTCTTACTATGTTTACAAAAATCATCATAAAATTAATATAACCAACATATATGGTATGTTTTGAGGTGTGCGTAAGCTGACCCAATAGCTTATAAGCATCAAAGAATAAACTAGCTATTTTTTTTTAATTGGGAAATCAAACCTGCTCCACTATACTCGAGGTAACCACGCACGTCCCTAGGCCAGGTGTCATGGTCATGCTTGTCCAAGGCTTGTCCAAGGCATGTTGCCCATGGTCGTCCATGGTCGTATGCCCTGACACCTCATGTATGCTTGTCCAAGGCTTGTTGCACATGGCCGCATGCCTTTGCAACCCCTCTTCATCATGCTTTCTAGTGTAGGCTTTCCTTATGTCGTTGGCCCTTGGCCCTTGTCCTTTTTGTGTCGCGACACCCCGTATGCTTCTTCACCATTTTGATATGCAAGCCTGCCACATCAAAAATGGCCAAAAATGTACTAAAGGGGGATAGTGAACTCCCACCAAGTTATATGTTGAAAGCTTTGTCTAAATTCCTGTAAACTCCTTTTTTCAAAATATTTTTCCCCAGACCTAAGATGAAGGTTCCCATGAGAGCCCAGTCGTGCCATCGACTTTCCAAAATCTCGTGAAGCCCGTTCGTGTGTTAGAACGGGCCCAACACGCTTTCTTCGCTGCTCGGCAAAGTATAACTGTGATAGTTGGTATCAAAGCTGAAACGGTTCTAAGAATGTTGCTTGGCCAATTATGTCTGCTAACAAGCAACTCAATAAGTCGCAATCCGACCGGCTGGTCGAGATAGAAGAGCAACTGGTCTACCTGGTGGAAGTCCCGGATAACGTTCGATTCTTGGAAAATCGATTGGGTGAGATCGAGGACAAGACAAGTCAGATTGACGTGATAGCTGGTCGCGTGGACGGAATGTCGATCTAGGAGTTGATGTTGAGGGTCGCGTCCCTAGAAGAGAAAGTTTCTCGTCCCACCGCTTTTGAGCGATGGGATAGTTTGACGGGCTCTGTTGCCAACATGAAGGAGCGTGTCGATGTCCTAGACAGCTCCCAGAAGACGATAATTCAAATGGTCACTAACCTTTCGGAGGATGTTAAGGTCACGTTTGACCTCCTCAAAGCTCAAATTAAGGATCTAAACGGTAAGGTGAACCTCACCATGAAAACGGTGGGGAATCATGATCCAAACGGGGGCATAGTTCAGCTGAACAAGGTAAGAGTCCCAGAGCCAAAACCCTTATGCGGTGTTCACGATGCCAAGGCTCTAGAAAATTTCATATTCGGTTTGGAACAATACTTTTGAGCCACGAACACGTTGTCCGACAAGTCTAAAATTACCCTGGCAACCATGCATCTAGCTTATGATGCAAAACTTTGGTGGAGATCTAGATTCATGGACATCGAACAAGGCAGGTGTACCATTGAGTCATGGGAAAAGTTGAAGCAATAGCTTCAATCACAATATTTCCCCGAAAACATTAAAATTCTAGCAAGGCGCAAGCGAAGAGAGCTGAAACAAGTCGGCAGTATTCGAGATTATGTCAAACAGTTCTCAACATTAATGTTGGACATACGCGATGTCCGAGAAAGACAAAGTTTTCTATTTTGTCGAAAGATTGAAGTCGTGGGCGAAGTCGAAACTATACGAACAAAGAGTTCAAGACCTTTCGACCACTTATGCGGTGGCATAACGTCTGTAAGATTTGAATGTCGACTCACCTCAAGATACAAGAAAGAATCGCGGTCCCCCGAACAACACTAAGAGTGCAACCCGCTTTGTTTTGCCTAAAGGCGGCGGTGGAGATAAAACAAATAGCGTGGATCGAAGACCCTTCCAACCTAGGGGAGGGTACCACGGGCGAGGGCTATATTGACCCCTAGGCTGTCTCATATGCAAGGGGACACATCGAACATTCGAGTGTCCTAAGAAAGCGGCCCTCGAACCCTTCCAAGTCACATTTAACACTGATGTTGAGACAACCACTAGACCTGTCAAATCAAGTACGCCCCAAAAAGAAGAAGACAATAACTCTCGTATGGGATCCTTTAAGTTTTTATCTGCTTTACAAAACAAAATGGGCTAATTTGAGAAGCCCTTAGAGCGTCGACTCATGTACATTGACTTATGGGTCAATCGAAGGTCGACAAAGAGTACCATGGTCGACTCTGGAGCCACCCACAATTTTATGACTAAAAGCGAGGCTCGTTGGTTAAACCTATCATGGGACCGAGACACGAGGAGAATGAAAGCCGTCAAATTTTCCGCTTTACCCATCGTGGGCGTGGCTAGAAGAGCTTCATTAAAGAGCGAGGATTGGGAAGGACCGGTGGACTTTGTGATCGTCAAGATGGATGACTTTGACGTCGTCCTAGGGATGGAGTTCCTTCTAGAGCACAAAGTCATCCTGATGCCTCTTGCCAAATGCTTAGTCATCACGACCTCAAGTCCAACTGTCATTCAAGCCTCTATCAAACAACCAAACAGCGTAAAGATGATCTCGGCCCTTCAACTGAAAAGAGGGCTTGCTCATAACAAACCAATGTTTATGGCCATCCCAATGGTGGAAAAATTTGTCACCAAAGAAGTGATCCCTGCAGGAATTCAACGTGTTCTAGAAAGATATCGTGATGTCATGGCCGATGCGTTGTCGAGGGCTCTACCTCCCCGTAGAGGGAGTGATCATGAGATCGAATTATTACCAGGGACCAAACCCCCTGCCAAAAGCGCCTATAGGATGGCCCCTCTTGAATTGGCCGAGCTTCATGAGCAACTTGATGACCTCTTAAGCGCCGGATACATTCGGCCCGCTAAAGCCCCTTTTGGAGCCCTAGTCCTCTTCCAGAAGAAAACAGATGGTAGCCTCCGCCTATGTATCGACTATCGAGCCCTGAACAAGATCATTGTTCGTAACAAATACCCATTACCGATCATAACTAACTTATTTGATCGTCTTCATGGTGAAAATACTTCTCTAAACTAAACTTGCGATCGGGTTATTACAAAGTCCGCATTACAGAAGAGATGAACCAAAAACGACATGTGTGACCAGATATGGGACATTCGAGTTTCTAGTAATGCCCTTTGGTCTCACCAATGCCCCAACTACTTTCTGCACTCTCATGAATCAAGTATTCCATGAATATCTTGACAAGTTCGTGGTAGTTTACCTTGATGACATTGTAGTCTATAGCTCAACCATGGAGGAACACCAGATACATCTGCAACTGGTCTTTGAGAAGCTGAAGAGAAATCAGTTGTCTGTTAAAAGAGAAAATGCTCGTTTTCCCAAGCACGTATAAACTTTTTAGGTCATGTGATCGAATGTTGGAAGATAGGCATGAAGGATGGAAAGGTTAAGGCTATTCAAGACTGGAAGATACCGATCACTGCCACGGAACTACATTCCTTCCTTGGATTAGCCAATTACTATAGGCGATTCGTTGAAGGATTCTCAAGGCGGACTAGACCCTTGACCGATCTCTTAAAGAAAGGGCTTAAGTGGAACTGGACTCCAGATTGTCAAACAGCTTTCGAACACTTGAAGAAAGCCATGATGAAAGAGCTAGTCCTCGGAATCGTCGATGTTACCAAACCCTTTGAGGTCAAAACGAATGCCTCCAATTTTTCTTTGGGTGGCGTCTTTTTTCAAAATAGTCACCAAATCGCCTACGAGAGCAGAAAACTCAATGATGCAGAAATGAGGTATGTTGCCTCCGAGAAAGAAAGGTTAGTCGTGGTCCACTGTCTAAGAGCCTGGAGACAGTATCACCTAGGGGCCCAGTTCATCGTCCGGATTGATAATAGTTCCATCTGCCACTTCTTCAACCAGCCTAGGTTGTCATCTAAGCAAGCTCGATGGCAGGAATACCAAGCGAAGTTTGATTTCCAATTTGAACATAAACCTGGGCGAGCAAATCAAGCAGCCTACGCCTTGAGTCAGAAGAGCAAACATGCGGGCATGTGCATGTTAGCTCAACTACAAGCTAGTAGGCTTAATGGTTCTATACGAGAAAGGATACATAAACTCCTGCATAACGACCCGACGGCTCAAAGCATCATTCAGTTAGCAAAATAAGGGAAGACTCGCCAGTTTTGGGTTGAAGAATACCTCCTCTTTACAAAAGGGAACAGATTGTATGTGCCCCGATCTGCAAACCTCAGAAAGGTGTTGTTGGAAGAATGCCACAATACCTTATGGGCCGGACACACAGGTTGGCAAAGGATGTACGTGTTACTGAAACGAGGGTATTACTGGCCGAACCTCAGCGATGACATTGTGCAATTTACAAAGACTTGTCTCGTCTATCAACAAGACAAGGTCGAAAGATCAAAAAAAGCGGTGTTGCTAGAACCCTTGCTCGTGCCTACAAGACCTTGTAGAGCGTCTCCCTTGACTTCATTACCCATCTCCTGAAGGTAGGAGAGTATGAAGCCATTCTGGTGATCATTGACCGATTTTCTTAATTATGCAACCTTCGTCCCCACTCCTAGAACATGCTCTGCTGAGATGACAGCTCGACTGTTTTTCAAAAATGTTGTTAAGTTATAGGGTGTCCCTGAAATTATTGTGAGTGACAGGGATGGTCGCTTTACTGGAACATTCTGGACGGAGTTGTTTCGATTCTTAGGTTCAAATCTGAATATCTCCTTTAGCTATCACCCGTAGACGGATGGTCAAACTGAGCGGTTCAATAGTATGCTCGAAGAATATATGCACCACTTCATCGACGCGAGATAGAAAAATTGGGTCGATATGCTGGATGTAGCTCAATTCAACTTCAACTGTCAAAAGAGCTTATCAACAGGCAAAACCTCCTTCGAGATAGTTAGTGGAAGACAACATCTGATGCCACATACCGTTGACCATCTGTATGCGGGGAAGAGCCCTCAGGCGTATAATTTTATGAAGGAATGGAAGCAGTCCGCAGAAGACGCACGAGCTTATTTGGAGAAAGCGTCCAAACGCATAAAGAAATGGGCTGACAAGAAGCGCGACACTGACGACAACAAAGTGTCGAGACCTCAAGTCATCATGAAAGATACCACGGAGAAGCAAGTGGTAGAAGTCCTAGCTGAAAGGACTCGTAGAGTTGGTTGTTCAAGACGCAACATCCAGGAGTTCTTTGTGAAATGGAAAGGACTCCCAATCACTGAGATAAGTTGGGAGTGAGTCGAAGACCTGAAGTCGGCCGCGACCCAGATTGCTTCTTTAGAGAATAGTCGGTTGACAAGGACGTCAACCAATTAAGTGGGGGAGGATGTCATGGTCATGCTTGTCCAGGGAGTGTTGCCCATGGTCGTCCATGGTCGTATGCCCTGACACCTCATGTATGCTTGTCCAGGGCTTGTTGCCCATGGCCACATGCCTTTGCAACCCCTCGTCATCATGTTTTCTAATGTAGGCTTTCCTTATGTCGTTGGCCCTTGGCCCTTTTCTTTTATGTGTCGCGACACCCCGTATGCTTCCTCACCATTTTGATATGCAAGCCCGCCACATCAAAAATGCCCCAAAATGTACTAAAGGGGGTAGTGAACTCCCACCAAGTTATATGTTGAAAGCTTTGGTCTAAATTCCTGTAAACTGCTCGAGGCATATAACCCTTTCAAAATGTTATCTAAAATCCTTTTTTCAAAATGTTTTTCCCGATACCCAAGAGGAAGGTTCCTGTGAGAGCCCATTCGTGCCACCGGCTTTCAAAAATTTTCCCGTGAAGCCCGTACTTGTTTTAGAACGGGCCCAACATGCTCTCTTCGCCACTCTGCGAAGTACGACCATGATACTAGGCACCGGGACATCAAAGGAATGGAGAAGCGAGAGGTGTCTAAAAATTAATGCTATTGATGGATTTCGAACCTAAAAATTAATGTCACTCATAGATTTCGAACCTGGGACCAACTAAATAATTATTACTTCCTCAATTTTCTATTTATTATGTATAACTGAGAAGAAAAGAAAAAGAAAGCAAGAGTATTTGGCTATAGATATGAAAAGCACTGACTTGAACCTATAAGGAACCTTAACATTTTGGTAGTCATTTAAGAAGCAGGGATGAGCTGGGAGAGTGAGATTTCTCTTCTTCCAAGCCAAAAGCATTACCCTTTATACCACTGTCGAAAGACTTCCTCTAGGCTTCTTAAACCTATAAAAAGTTGTCCCACAAAGCAATACAAAAACAACAATCACCATGGTCCCTCCTGAGATTCCATATCTCAGGCCTCTCTCCGCATTGTCTTGTACATAAACCAAAACAATCACACAAAACAATGACCCGATGTTAATGACAAAGTATAACCTGTTGAAGAAGAATACCATGGTCTTTTCTTCCTTTAGATTGTTGACAACAAATTTATTCGAACTGAATCCCGAAATATTTGATTTTATACCACCCACCGCCGAGTACTATGGTATAAAGTGCAATATAGAGCAGGGCAGGTGCACACCATTAGCTGCAATGTATAGGTGAAGTTGCTTTGTGGAGTCATTACAATGAGGGAGTCTCATGCAAGGGATAGTTATGGTCAATGTTAACAAAATCACACCCTGCAAAAACTAGGAAGGCAGAAGCTAAATTTTGAAGTAGAATTCTTAATGTTAAAGTGCTATAAACTTGCCCAACTAAATAAGTCACTACATTGATAAATTATTCAAATATCAAATTCAAACTACATATAAAATACAATGAATGTTTTGCTAAAACCACCAAAGTCTACCACGTATTATTTTACAAAAAATACTACTTTAAAATACACGGTCCAAAACATATTATGAAGAGTAAATTCCCTAGCATTTTAAACATATTATGAAGAGTAAATTCTCTAACATTTTTAAGCTATAATTGGAGAAGAGAATTGAATCCATAAAACTCTCGTTGGGAGTGATTATTAACTATGTCAATATTTGATTTGAAATACAAAGAATGGACGTCCTAGAACTTTAATTTATAGTATTTTTTGTCATGATCTAAGTAACATATGACTGGAGTTTGGATGATCTCCTACTGACTCCCTGAATAGCATCATAACTTGGTTGTTTATCCATAAGAGATTATGAAAGCTAGAGGAATTACAACCTTACCCTGAATTAATATTTCGGGAATGCCAAAACTACCCAGACATACATGCATACAAACATACATCTATGCACGTTCTTTTATAACCGAGAAACTGTGCTTTGTCCTATTAAACATCTTAAGGGGTGTTTGTTTGGAAAAATGTGGAGTGTTTATTTTGAGTGTTTAGAAATGAGGAGTTAGTGTGAGGAGTTAGAGATTTTATGTATTTCTAAAAACTTGTTTGTTAAATGATTTTAGTAGAGGGTTTATAATAAAATGTTTGTTTGTTTCATGGTTTTGAAAAGAGGTTTATATATGGTTATTTGTTTGTATGGTGTTTTTAGCGTGAGTTTCGAGGTAAGTGCTTATTTGTATGATGTTTTTAGTAGAGTAGTTATAAATAAAACTTGTTTGCCATGCTTTTAAAAAAATAACTCCAGTTTTACTATAGCACTTAAAAAAAAATAAGTCCAGGGATTTATTGCAACACTTTTTTGGGCTTTTAAAAAACTAAGTCCAAGTTTTAAGTGCTCATTTTTTAGGTTGCACAAACGAGTTTTTTCTAAAACTCAATTCCACAATACTTTGTAATAATACTTAACAAACACCCCTTAAGATATTAGTGTCAACCATCCTAAGGCCAAACCCTAAAAATAGAAGTGATTTTAACATTTTATGCTCATTTGTTAGTTAAAAAAACTTCTGAAACATTTAACTTAAAAACTAAAGTCTATATCAATAAAACTGCCCCTTCAAAACATATGTATGCATGTTTTATGCTAATTAAACCATATTTAAGATACATATAGTTATATGTATTCTATTAAGATTAAAAAGTAGATTTTAATTGCATTTTATATAACACAATAACTAAAAAGTTACATATTCGATTTCGAATTTCCACTCCTAATTTTTTTTCTTTCCAATTTATCAAAGCTATTTTCAAGTAGAATTCTTTATGTTAAAGTGCTATAAACTTACCACAACAGTTATGGAAGCAAAAGTTGCTACGGTGAAGTATATGCCAAGCTTAGCATCTGCTAAGAAGCCACCAAGAAGGTGAAGAAGATTGAGAGCACCAAAAAAATTAGTCAAAAAAGTAGCAAATCCCCAACTCAGTAAGTCACTAAGTTCATTGATATGCCCAGTTCAGTTGCTCATCATTTTTTAGCGTTCAGAAATTGCTATTTTCATCTTATTACATTGATAAAGTTAAGATTTTTGGTCCGTAAAAACCAGAGCAAAATTTTAAGCACCTAAGACGAGCCTTCCAGCAAGCCATCCCATGTTTTTTATTTGTCCACTCGTTTCCCCAAACATCCACTACGATCTTCAAAATAACTATACAATACTTTTGGAAGTGTAACAACCCCAAGCGCTTTAAATCAAATTTCTAATTTAAAATAAATTAAGTAGTTATTAAAAAGAGGCTAGGTTATTATTTAAAGGGTTTATTAAGGGGGTAATATTTATTGATTCCAAACAAACCGTGTCAGCTATATCAAATCATTTAATTGATTTAATCTAATTTTATTAAAGGAAAAAGAACTCTTCCTTTTATGTCAATTTGTCGCTTCCTCTTGATTCAAGACGGAACACTTAATGAAAAAAAATAAAAAGAATATGATCCAACAAAGTAATGTCAGCAATAAATGGTCAAATGATAGGCTGTTACAACTGCCACCAAATTAATGTCTCACAGATTATGTACTTCTATGGCTATGGTAATGTTTTCCAAGCTGCCATGAGAAAAATTAGGGACCTCAAAGGCTTCAAAGGGGTGACTTTTCTGCGTCGCATTTCAAGAATAGAGATTGGAACAAAGGAGGTCAATGTTCAAAGACAAAGCCTAAACAAAGGAAGAGATGAAATGGAAAGAATTAAGGATTGAAGAAAGGGTTGCAATTCAAGCTGGTTGACACAACTGAAGCCATGTTGATAGGACCAGATGGGCATCCAAACCGATATTCTCCACGTAATATGAGTGTGCAAGGCCCCATTGATACATTGAATGATTTTTTATTCCATATATTAAAAAGTCAGGTAAGGAAGATATAATTGGAGAATGTATAGAAAAATTTGATACATGTGTTTTGTCAAAAGTTCTTTTTTTTTTTTTTTTTTTTTTTTTTTTTTTTTTTTGAAGGAGAGGCAATCACATTAAAAACCACCAAAGAACCGAGAACACTCCTCTTCAACACAAGAGGGCCACTAAGGGGGGAGAACCCCCTCCAAAAATAAGTCCTAACCTCCCTAGAAAGAGGAAAAAAGTTCCAAACAACACCATAAACACTAGGGTTTTTGGCTAACATGTCCGCCACCCTATTACAGGATCTATTATAATGGGAGAAAAAAACATCACCAATCAAAGAAGAGAGATAATTAATGTCCTCAGTAATATTACTAAACTCTGAGAGTTCTCTTTCAGCAATATCCACCAAGGCTGTGACCACCCCAATTGCATCAGACTCCACCAACAATGGAGGGATCCACGAGCAAGCCCCCAGCAAGATCTTCAGACCTTCTCTAATCGCAACCCCCACCAGCACCTTCACCGAGCATTTCCTGTACCTAGAGTTGGTCCCAGCAAGGATCGTAACACCTCTACAATCTCGCACCACCCAACCAATTCTTCCTCACCCGATCTTGGGTAAACCGGATCATCAGAATTCAGCTTCCAAACACCCCTCGGAGGAGCTTTCCACTCATCAGCTTTAGACTCGACAAACCTGAAAGGGAAACATAGTGGATATTAATCATTTTTTGAACACTAGACTGGAGCTTATGGAACACAAACCTTCCATTGTTAATAACCAGATCGTTCCTATTGTTCCACAAACTCCAGATAATAATTAAAGCTTTAAATCTATCATTTTTACTGATTTTTAAACAAAGCCCTTCCCAAAAGTCTATGCTCTTATCCACCCTTAAAAAGTATTCCTTGAAATCATCAAACCAGGGAAAAATATCCTTCCAGAGCCTGATAGAAGTATTGCAATCTTTGATAATATGCATGTTAGACTCTCTCCTTTTGAAACACACAGGGCATCTAGTATCAATATCGATCCCCCGATTATTGATACTGCACTAGTGGGGATGGCATTTGCAATGGCACTCCACGCCCCTAGCTTGATCTTCGGCGAACGAGTATGCCAGAAGCTATCCCAAACCGACACAATCGCTTCTCCCCTAGAGGAGGAGGCCCTACCTCTATTAGCCAGATCTAAGGCCAACTGATACACACTTTTAACCGAAAACAGGCCTTTAGAACATCGGTTCCAAATAATCTCATCATTCCCTCCCCTTTCACCGAGAGGCATGCTCAGAATCACCTCGACATCCTCCAGGCAGAAAAAATCTCAAATGGTAATGTGGATTTGTCTGGGGGGGGGGGGGGGGGGGGGGGGGGGGGGGGGGGGGGGGGGGGGGGGGGGG
>JBBMEG010005992.1:3839-36390 GCA_037832605.1 Cyclanthera cordifolia | reverse complement strand
ACCCGAACGTTTTCCGGCGAGGTGGCGGCGGCGCGTGGCCGGAATAGTGATCGGCGGCGGCGGCGCGTGCAACTGTGACGGCGGCGCGTGAGATTCACGCGCAGGAGACAAATCCTGCAGCTTCGGGTGCACGTGGCAGCACTGGATTCGCCGGTTCAGGCTCGGGCGACAGCAGATCTAGGTTCGGGAGACAAGCAGCAGGTTCGGACTTCGCGGGCCAATGGGGAGCTGAGAAAGACTGGCGGTGTCGGCGGCTGTCGGTGCACGTGGGGAGCAGACCGACAGGCGGCGCTGACACAGCTGCGGCGGTCGCAGACGCTGATTGGCCGGCGTGTTTCTCCCTCCTCACGCGATTGGTTGCAGCTGTCGGCACGCGTTTCTGAGGCGACAAAAGCTGCTGTCGGCGCTGACACAGCAGTACCTATCGGCGGTGCACGAAAAACAGTGGTCTGGTCGGCTGACGGCAATGATTGGATGGCAGGGCTGTCGGCGGCGCAGCTGAAGGGCACGGAATTTGGAGGGGTGGTCGGCGGCTGTCAGAAATAAATCATAACCTAATGATTTTAGGTTTTGGCTTTATTTATAAGGACAAAAACCCCTGGACAAATTACAAAAATGCCCCTAGGGCTAAAAATGACCAAAATACCCCCAGTTTTCGAATTTAAATTTAACAACCCCCGAGAATTTACTTTAATAAACCACAAAAACCAAAATTTAATAATAAAACCACTCCCGGAAATACTAGAAATTAAGAAACTAACCTTGCTAAAACAGGAGCTAAAAGTTGGGCTGTTACAATTTTCCTCTTTTGTCCTTATATATAAGAACAAAATAGCTGACAGAATTTACAAAAATGCCCATAAGGCTTAAAATGACCATTTTACCCTTAGTTTTCAAATTTCGACTTTACATCCATCGGGATAAAAGACTTTAATAAATACTTGTAACTCTAAACAAAGTTCAAAAATGACCCCCGAGATTCCCTGTAAGCCCAAAAACAAAAGAAACTAACCTTAAAATAAGGGGTGAAAAGCCGGGCTGTCACATTATTCCCCTCTAGGAAACTTTCGTCCTCGAAAGTGAGCTAAGCAGAGAACAACTCAGGGTAGCGGGCACGCATGTCGTCCTCCCTCTCCCAGGTGGCCTCTTCCACTGTTTGACTTCTCCAAAGCACCTTAACCAAGCTGATTTCTCGGTTCTTCAGAACCTTTCTACCTCTGTCAAGAATCTGCACTAGCACTTCCTCAAAACTCAAATCCTCATTCAACTGTAATGGCTCATGATCAATGATGTGAGCGGGGTCGTGTACATACTATCGGAGCATCTAGACGTGAAAAACATCATGAACACTGGACATGGACAAGGTCAATCGATAGACAACTGCTCCGATCCTCTCAAGGATCTCAAAAGGTCCAACGAACCTTGGGCTAAGCTTACCCTTAGATCCAAACCTTAGGATTCCCTTCATAGGGACACCTTGAGGAAAATATGATTCCCCACTTCATTAGTTAACTGTAACAAGTCAGGGTCTAACAACTTTCTTCCTCCTACTTCCTCTCAAAACGCAGGAGATCTGCAACGCTTGCCATACAAAGCCTCAAATGGAGTCATCTCAATGGTGGACTGATAACTATTATTATAAGTGAACTCCATCAAATAAAACCACTGATCCCAACTACCAGGAAAATCGAGCACACAAGCTCTCAATATATCTTCTAAAATCTGGTTGACCCTCTCAGTCTGACCGTCTGTCTGTGGATGGAAAGCGGTATTGAATTTACACAAGGTTCCTAGGCCTTCTTGCATTCCCTTCTAGAAGCGCGAAGCAAACAGGGCGTCTCTATCTAAAATAATACTAATCGGTATCCCGTGATAGCATACAATCTCCTGTAAATACAATAAGGCCCACTTTTCAACAGAGTAATCCAATGCCCCTTGTATAAAATGCGCGCACTTAGTAAGTCGGTCCACGATCACCCAAATAATGGTGTAACCCTTCGATGTTTTACGGGGACCTGATATGAAATCCATAGAAACGTCCTCCCATTTCCACTCTAGAATGCTCAAAGGTTGCAACAACCCTGTTGGTCTCTGCCTGGGTGCTTTTACCTGCTGGCAAGTTAGACATTTACTAACATAATCTGCTATGTCCCTCTTCATGTTATTCCACCAAAAGCTCTTCTTTAGATCTTGATACATCTTGGTACCCCTTAGGTGCCAAGCAAACGTCGAACTGTGAGCGTCTGTCAACAACTCGGCCCTAATCCCAGCGTAAGCACGAACCACTAGTCTCTGCATGAACTGCAAACCCCCATCCGATGCAACTGACCAATCACTGCCCTTCTCAGCGTGTACCCTACCAAACAGAACTGCCAGACCCTGATCCCTCTGCTGTCCCTCCAAAATCCTTTGTCTCAGCGACGACTGTACGGTCAACCAAGCTATCTGCATAGTAGCCTACTAAACTAATATAATCCCGGCTCTACTCAACTCTCTCTACAAAGGGGCCTGAGTAGCAAGTAAAGCTGCCGAATGTGAAGTTTTCCTACTTAGTGCATCAGCAACCACATTTGCTTTTCTTGGGTGATAGAAAATCTCACAGTCATAGTCCTTCACTAGCTCCAACCATCTACGTTGCCTTATATTCAGTTCCTTTTGGGTGAAGAAATACTTTAAACTATTGTGATAAGTGAAAATTTGAATCCTCTCTCCATACAGGTAGTGCCTCCAAAGTTTAAGTGCAAAAACCACTGCTGATAACTCTAAGTCATGAGTGGGGTAGTTCTGCTTGTAGTTCTTAAGTTGTATCGACGCGTAGGCTTTAACCTTCCCCTTTTTGCATCAGAACAACATCAAGTCCTCTTTTAGAAGCATTATAGTAAACCACAAAACCTCCTGTTCCCTCTAGAACAGCAAAAACAGGGGAAGAAGTCAAACGTCTCTTTAGCTCTTGGAAACACCTTTCACACTCGTCCGTCCAAACAAATTCTTGGCCCTTTCTGGTTAAGTGAGTCATAGGCGCTGCTAACTTTGAGAAGTTTGCCACAAAACGTCTGTAGTAACTAGATAACCCCAGAAAACTACGTACCTCTACAACTGAAGTAGGGTTGCACCAACTGCTCACTGCCTATATCTTAGCAGGATCCACTGAGATACCCCTGCTTCAAACAACATGTCCCAAAAAGGCAACTTCACCTAGCCAGAACTCACATTTAGAAAACTTTTCATATAACTGATTCTGTGTAAGTGCTGTCAACACTTTCCTTAAATGTTCTTCATGATCGGTTTTGGTCTTAGAGTAAATCAATATGTCATCAATGAAAACGATCACAAACTTGTCCAGAAACTCCTTGAACACTCTGTCCATCATATCCATAAATGCTGCAGGTGCATTAGTTAAACTAAAGGGCATCACCATAAACTCATAGTGCCCATAACGTGATCTAAAAGGTGTTTTGGGAATATCCTCCTCTTTAATCCTCAACTGATGGTAACCAGACCGCAAATCTATCTTAGAAAACACTAAGGCTGTCTTAAGCTGGTCAAACAGTCGTCAATCCTGGGCAACGAGTATCTATTCTTCACTGTCACCTTGTTCTGTTGTCGGTAATCTATACACAAACGCATCGAACCGTCCTTCTTCTTAACAAATAAAACGGGTGCTCCCCAAGGTGACACACTCGGTCTAATAAACCCCCTGTCAATCAGTTCTTGCAATTTGACCTTCAGTTCCATTAACTCTACTGGAGCCATCCTGTAGGGCGCCGTTGAAATAGGTACAGTACCAGGTTCTAACTCGATGCAAAAATCAACCTCACGAAGCAGCGACAAACCCGATAACTCATCCGGAAACACATCAGCAAACTCTCCAACTACTGGCACTGCGTCAACTGTCAACTTAGATTCCTTCCCTCCAAGGATGGTGGCTAGATAGCCCTACGCTTCTGTGGACAAAAACTTTTGTTGCCTTCAACACTGAGATGACTCTCACACATTCCCCGGACTTTCATCCCTTATACTTGAAACTAGGTCTAGATGGTGGCCTAAACACAACTTCCTTACGACGACAGTCAATCACAGCATGGTTCTCAGATAACCACTCAATACCAATTATTACATCAAATTCACTCATAGGTAAAACTATGAGTGTAACATCCATAATATTATCCTCGAAAACCAACTTGCAGGCTTTAATCTTTTCGCAAGCTGTCATGCTCACTCTCGCTGGGGTGGCCACTACTAACTCGAACCCCAAGGGTTCCTACTCAAAATCAGTAGATGCAACAAAATGTGTGGAAATAAAAGAGTGCGATGAACCAGAATAAAAAAAAAAACACAAGCAAAATGACCTAGTATAGGCAATGTACCTATGACTGCATGGCCGCTAGCTACGACCTCTTGTCTGGTAGTAGCGAAGACTCTACCCTCCTGCTGTGCCAGTCTAGCTTGCAGGGGTAGTAGCCAAAGGAGGTTAGTTACCTGCTGCTTGCCCTTGTGAATACAGTACTTTGAAAAATGGCCCGACTTGCCACACTTGTAACATGCCCGAGGTGCGGCGCCACACTGCCACCGGTGTTTCTTCCCACACTGCCTTCAATCATCAAAAATCTGAGACTCCACCATCGGTTGTTGATGATCAGACCTAGGTGACTGGTAATCTGCCCTATGCTGTTGCTGCTCGAGTTGGCGACCGTTATGGCGATCTGAATGGAAATTACGCTGCTCAGGCCTCTGTCTGTTCAATTCTGGTCCCTTTCCCTTGGTTTGTTCTTACTGGAAGAAAGGTTTTATCTGATAGTGGTCATTGTGCCCGGATGACCTGTAAGGTTCAAACCTCCTCTTGTGCCCTTGGTTATGTCGTTCAACAGAAAGCCCATGACCTTTATACTTTCTTTCCAAAGTCTTAGCCAAATTCACACACTCTCTAAAAGTAGCAGGCCTATGAGCTAAAATGTCCGTCTGAAGACTCATATGCAACCCATTTACGAAGTACCTTATCTTTTGCTTATCTGTAGGGATTAACTCTTCTACGAAGTGGGCCAACTTGTTAAATCTTATCTCATACTCAGCCATTGTATCCTGTCCCTATCTAATACTGGTAAACCTGTTAATCCTGTCTTGCCTATCAGGGTCAGTGAAATATTTTTCATAAAAAGAAGACTTAAATTACTTCCAGTCCAAAGGTTCGTCATCAGATGATCTCTTTTTGACTTAAGCTTTATACTAGGCTTTCACCCTGTCATGCATTACGAAAACATCGCACCTCACCATCTGGTTCTCAGGACACTCTATATGATCGAACACATCCTCCATATGATCAATCCAGTCATCCGCCAAGATCGGATCCGCAGAAGATCCATCAAACTCCTTGAGGTCAAAACTTCTTGAAGTCCTTGATTATTTTGGTGTTATCTGAAACACCCTGAACTGTCTGAGTAGCAATTGGCTCAATCGGGGTCAATTCTGGTGTGCAGGTTTGTGCCACTGCTACTACTACCGGTGCTACTACTGTACTACACCCAGGTGCTGCGCTAGCGGGGCCCTACTGCTGAACGTCCTACCGAAGTTGAACTAACCTCAGGCACTTCCCTCTAAGGGCCATTCTCTCTCGGGTAGCTGCTTGAATTACAGGCAACACCCCTGAATGACACCTTGAATCATTGACTGTATGGCCGCAAAAGCCTTCACACTAAATCTAAGACTTACTGACATCACTACATGAGGAGCTGCTTGTGGCTCAACCCGCTGACTAGTCATTCTAGTCCTCCTGGAAACTGCAGGCAATTCGAAACTAGCAGAACTACGAGTGATGCGTTCAGACATGGTCAAGAGCTGCAAAGAAAACTCAACCACTCAGTTCCTCTCCGCTAGCCAACTCTAGCAACATTCTACACGGTACAAGCATAGTAGGACTCAACATAAAAGTTACAAGGAGCACAACAATACAAACATCAATAGAATCAACTCATATACATTTTTAGTCTATAAAAAAAAAAAGTTTACCTGGTGGGGATCGGCAGCTGAAACCATAGGACTCAACGACTCACAATGCAAGTCAGTCTACAAAATCTAAAACTCTGTGCTCTGGTACTAACTATAACAACCCGACCCTTTAGGGGTCCCATATAAACCTTTACCTTAAGTGCATGATGTAAACAACCTTTAAATCAATAAAAGAAACTCAATAAATAAACAATTCCTCAAATATTTTTATTGATCAAAACACAAATCAAAAGGTTCGGAGTACTCCTTCGGAACAACATAGAGGAAAAGAAGGAAAAACAGAGTTCATCAGAAAGGGAAAATCAACCAGTAAACACAATTTCCTCACCATAGTTCTTATGAAAAGAAATAAATAAATATGCAAAAGGTATGAACGACCCAACAAGCCCATGGTCTCTACTGCGCCAGATCTGCGATCCTGGTAAAGCCCGTGCGTATCTGTGGGTTACTATAGAAGAAAGAAAAGGGGGGGGGGGGTGAGTATTTTAACTCACCAAAATATGTAAAGCCGGTCAATGTATACTTATGAGCGTTAATTAAATGAAAGCAAGAATAAATAGACAATCAGAGATCTCAAATACCACAATGTCGGGGCAACCCGAGGGCTAAGCCATCCCGACTCCTCATGGCTTGCACACCAGAGAGATAAGCCTACCCGGTTTTGTTTCCTGAAATTACAACGAGGCAACCCGTCTAGGGCTAGGCCAACCCGGTTCTGAAATATATACATGTATCACGAAGTACAAGCTACAATTTCATATATATATGAATTCATAAGATATATTATTACATTCATGCACGTACATACACTTCAACTAACAATATTCAATATATCTAACACGCATTTATTCAATCAAATAGTTCAGGACAAGAATTAACCCCCTTACCTTGCTCGTTATGTACTCCAAGTACTCCTAAATGCTCGAATTACGACTCCCAGAAGTCTCTCCGACAAGAACAAGATAGAATAGGGTTAAAACGTCAGAATTAGGCCCTAAAACTATTAAAAACAGGTTAAGAGCGTCGAAATTACCCAAAAACAAGTATCCAGGAATTTTTCGGCGACCGACGGCGGCGCGTGGCCAGAAAAATGGCCAGAGAAAGCAACGGCGACGACGCGTGGCATTAAAGCTCACCGGCGCTTGAGCGGAACACTCGGGGATAGAATTTGGTGCAATTGGGACGCGTGTCGCGGGCTGGTTGGTTGAACGCAGGTTTGGGAGACACTCAAGTTCGGGCGACCGTTGCTACAGCTTCTAATTGGTCGGCACAGAAACTCACATCGGTTGCCGGTGGCTCTATCAGTGCACGTAACACGGAGACCGACTGCATTGAAATCGATGCGATCTATCGGTGGCGCACATAACACGAGGATGATAGCACGAAAAAATACGTCAGCTGTAGGCAGATGCAAAGAGCGCGAGCATGAAGGCGATGAAAACGATGGCGACTGTCGGCGACTGCACATAGCACGAGACTGATGGTGCTGAAAATGATGGCGGCTGTCTGGCGGCTATCGGCGACTGCACAGAGCATGAGGCTAATGGGGCTAAAAACGATGGCGGCTGTTTGGTGGCTGTCGTAATTTTGCGAAAAACGAGAGGATCTCACTAGGCGGCGCTGAATTTCAAAACAACAATCATAACGTAATGAATTTTCCTCTGTTGTCCTTATATATAAGAACAAAATAGCTGACAAAATTTACAAAAATGCCCTTAGGGCTTAAAATGACCATTTTACCCTTAGTTTTCAAATTTCGACTTCACATCCCTCGGGATAAGACTTTAATAAATACTTTAACTCTAAACAAAGTTCAAAAATGACCCCCGAGATTCCCGGTAAGTCCAAAAACAAAAGAAACTAACCTTAAAATAAGGGGTGAAAAGACGGGCTGTCACATTATTCTCCTCTAGGAAACTTTCATCCTCGAAAGTGAGCTAAGCTGAGAACAACTCAGGGTAGCGGGCACGCATGTCGTCCTCCCTCTCCCAGGTGGCCTCTTCCACTGTTTGACTTCTCCCAAGCACCTTAACCAAGCTGATTTCTCGGTTCTTCAGAACCTTTCTACCTCTGTCAAGAATCTACACTAGCACTTCCTCAAAACTCAAATCCTCATTCAACTGTAATGGCTCATGATCAATGATATGAGCGGGGTCGTGTCCATACTATCGGAGCATCGAGACGTGAAAAACATCATAAACACTGGACATGGACAAGGCCAGTCGATAGGCAACTGCTCCGATCCTCTCAAGGATCTCAAAAGGTCCAACGAACCTTGGGCTAAGCTTACCCTTAGATCCAAACCTTAGGATTCCCTTCATAGGGGACACCTTGAGGAAAATATGATTACCCACTTCATTAGTTAACTGTAACAAGCCAGGGTCTAACAACTTTCTTCCTCCTACTTCGTCTCAAAACGCAGGAGATCTGCAACGCTTGCCATACAAAGCCTCAAATGTAGTCATCTCAATGGTGGACTGATAGCTATTATTATAAGCGAACTCCATCAAATAAAACCACTGATCCCAACTACCAAGAAAATCGAGCACACAAGCTCTCAACATATCTTCTGAAATCTGGTTGACCCTCTCAGTCTGACCGTCTGTCTGTGGATGGAAAGCGGTACTGAATTTACACAAGGTTCCTAGGCCTTCTTGCATTCCCTTCTAAAAGCACGAAGCAAACTGGACGTCTCTATCTAAAACAATACTAATCGGTATCCCGTGATAGCGTACAATCTCTGCTAAATACAACAATGCTCACTTTTCAACAGAGTAATCTAATGTTCTGGTATAAAATGTGCGCACTTGGTAAGTCTCTATCTGAAGCCTCTATCGTTGAGTGTTCTGAATTCTGATGTTTAATCTTTAAATTCTTTGACTAGCTGACTAATCTTGAAGGCTTATGAATCTGAACGCTTGAATTATGACTAATGCTTGGTAGTCTTTAAGGCTTCAACTTGTAGTTATAGGGATTCAAGATTTTGATTTTTTTGACTCGCTGACTGATCTTGAAGGCTTATGAATCTGAACGCTTGAATTATGACTAATGCTTGGTAGTCTCTAAGGCTTCAACTTGTAGTTCTAAGGATTCAAGATTTTGATTTCTAGTCCTTTTCAAATGAGGGAGAGCTCTCTATTTATAGAATTCTCATAAGCTTGTGGGCTTGGACTTAATAGGATTTTAGGCCACTGTATGATCTTTTGCTTAATGAACGTTTAGGTCTACTACATGGGCTTAGGCCTAATTAGATATGGATCTTATATTCAAACAAAACAAATATTCCAATCATTACAACATTAGATGGATTCTATGACAATTATTAATTTTCATAGATCATTTAATATGACAATTATTTGGTTCAAGAAAAAATGTCATCTTATCGCTTGTTATTGTATGTCTTTCATGACATTTAAATAAAATATCATAAAATGTAATTTATGACTATTTAAAACAGTCATAAGAGAATTTTCATGACATTTAAAAATTGTAATGAATCTATGAGAAGTAGAGTTTACACAATCTATTTATGACAATTTATAATAGGCTATTTTTCCAAAATTAATGAAATGAATCTAAAATTAATGAAAATAGTCAACTGTCATTGCTTATATTTCATGAAATTTTTGATTGTCAAGATTCATATTTGATGATAGTTCAAAATTGTCATCAACAATATATCATGACATTTATTTATTTTTCCTGGTAGTTCAAAAATGTCATAGAACGTATTTCATGACAATTTCTTTTCATTTCCTGTAGAACGAAAATGCCATAGATGTATATCATGACAAGTTATTTTCATATCCCAATAGTTTATGATTGTCATAGAAGTTATACCATGACTATTGTTTTTCCATTGTCAGTCAGTTCAAAATTATCATAGAAAATATCTCATGACAATTATTATTATTATTTCATGGTAGTTCACAAATGTCATAGAATGTATTTAACGACCATTTATTTTCATTTCCTGACAATTCAAAATTATCATATAATGCCTATCATGCAATTTTTATTATTTATTGTTAGTTCAAACTAGTCATAGAAAATGCATCATGACAATTTAATTTCATTTCTTAATTGTTCAAAATTGTCATAGAAAGTATAACATGATAATTATTACTATTCATGGTACTATAAAAATGTCATATAATGTAATTCTTGACAATTTATTTGCATTTCCTAGTATAATGAAATTATCATGGAAGGAATATCATGACAATTTATTTTTATATTATGATAGTTCAAAAATGTCATAGAATTCATATCATGATAATTTAGTCTTATTTCCTGATAGTTTAAAATTTTCATAGAATGATATCTTGACAATTTATTTACATTTCTTAATAGTTTAAATTTATCATAGAATGCATATCATGACAATTTAATTCCATTTCTTAATTGTACAAAATTGTGATAGAAAGTATATTATGACGATTATTATTATTTCATGGTAGTTAAAAAGTAATCATAGAAGATATATCATGACAATGTTTTCATTTCCCGATAATTCAAAATTGTCATACAATGTGTATTATGACCAGTTATTTGCAATTTATGATAGTCCAGAAATATCATGAAAAGTATATTACAAAAATTTATTTTCATTTTCTAATAATTAAAAATTGTCGCATAAGATATATCATGACAATTTCTTATCAATTCATGATAGGTCAAAATTGTCATAAAAGATATATCATGGGAATTAGTTTGATATCAAAACTGAAAATGCATCACTTATTTTACCTTTGAATTTAGCCTTTCGATCGAGTTTGTGACGACATTTAAAACTGTTACCAAGATGCAACAACCTTTAAACCAACGAATGCACTAATTATCAATTTCACTAAACCTAACCAAAATGATTAATTGAACAAAAGCAATCTAAAAAAGCATAGCATAACAAACAAAATAAAACTTAACAAAACAATCTAATATTTGGGATTTTATTTCCTATTTTCCATGTACACAAGAAAGAAATAGACTTGAAACATCCATAATGAAGCATTCTCCTTGACAGAAAATAGGGGAACCCATCCATGATGAAGCACATAGACCAACAAATAATATAGGGTTAGCCACCTGATTTGCAAGACAATGTACATATAATTATACGATTCATTGCAGCTTTTTAGACAGCCTCATTTATCACTCTTCCGGATGATTTCCTGGAAGCTTGAGTTGAAGCATTATCAGAAAAATATAAGTGAAAGATACGACACTCTTAAGCTAAACTCTTATCATTTTCAGTTCCAATACAACTATAGAGTTTGAGGACGGAGGTGGTGAAGTTTGACGACGAGGATGAGGATGGTGGAGCTTGTCGATACAGCGGTGGTGGAGGGAAGTTTTGGAGGTGCATAGTTTTTTATTTTTAATCTAGGATATGAATTTTTTTTCATGATATACGTTTTTCCTATTTTATAAATGTTTGAATATTATTGCTCTTAGTTTAAAATTTGATTCTCATTCTAATTAGATTACTAATTTTGACCAGTTATGCAATTTTTTTTTTTTGTGTGAGTTTATTGGATTTGAAGTTCTTGTTGGTTTTGTTTAGGGTTTTTCCATTGATGTTCTTTGTTGATTGGAATTGAATTGAAGTTCATATACTCAATAAGTTTCTGAAATTGCAAAGAACTTTGTTTCTATAATACTAGGTAAATTATGGATAAATGACTTTTGTTGACCGAATTCCTCGATTATTAAAAAAATAATAATAAAAAAAATCAAAGTTTAGAAGATGAATAGTTAGATGTATAGGCATGAGATTTAATTTTTGATATGATCGTGTTTGAAAATTATTTGAATTTGAATTTTTTTACTTTTAAAATTTAAGTTATCATTACTACTTTAACATATTGTTTTTACTATTTTGATATCTTCATCTTATTTGTGTTTTTAAAAAATCAAATCAAAATTTAAAAACTAGGTCCGGTTTGATAACCATTTCATACTTTGATGTCTACATCTTACTTGTGTTATAAAAACAAAATCGAAATTTGAAAGTAAAAAAAATAGCTTTCAAATACTTGTTTTAGTTTATAAAATTTAGTTAGGATTCATATACTTGCATAAAATAAAATTTATAATATTTTTTGAAAGGACGTTGTTATAGGCTAAATATCCTGAAATACCAGCACAAGATCAGGACCCCTCGGGGTCGGCCAGCGAGTCCTCAAGAGTCGGCAAAAGTAGGCCAAAACAACCCGAGGTGTGACCATACGATGCCGGGAGGCCCCGAGGGTCGTCCAATGAATGCAGGAAGTCCTTAGGGGTCGGCCAAAGTAGGTCGAGAAGACGCTTAGGGGTTACGTCGGTATACATTTTCCACTTAATGGTTGACGTTACAAACGACTGACCATTAAGCCACCATTAAGTGAGCTGCAGCGGTTACACGTCCGACTACTATAAAATGTCAAGTTGTCTTCCATTTGAATCTAGGTTGAAACAAGCTGAAATAAGCTAAAATACAGTACTAAACTCTGTAAGCCATTGCTAAGCTTTTAAGCTCTCCCTTTAAAATACTCTCAAAATACCCTACTAACTTAGGCACCGGAGGCCTTGTGGCTCACACCACACCAGTGTGCCTAATTTTCATTGTTTTGTAGGTAAATTCATCCGTAGTAAACAAATTTTACCATTGATTCCAGTTGACATTAATTTTTTGGTACCTAGAGAAGTTGAACGAGGCAGGAAGAAATTGCAGAAAGATTAGAAGCTATGCTTCATGTTGAGCGAAGCCTAAGTGGTTACACCGATACTGGCCTAGACCTAGAGCAAAGAGACGGTCCCATAATGTTCTTGAGAAAGAAAGCATACATCTTTGCTTGGATAGTCGATGACATGCAGGGGGTAGACCCAACAGTTATGGTCCACTAATTGATTGTCAACCGAGTCCACAAACCAAATTGAGGGTAGAAGTTATCGAAGAGAAATTGGTCTCAGGTCAGGTTGTCCAAAAGATAGTACCTAGGGAAAAGTTAATCTTCCAGAATAGATTTGACACCCCTCCTAGAGAAAATAATCAAGACAAAGTCCATTTCCGGAGTTTTTACCTCGAATGACACTCTAACACTGTCCTGCTCAAGAAGAACCTTAAGACCAAGCTCGAAAGCCAGGAAAGGTCATGGTCAGAAGAGCCCCACAAGCACTGTGGGCGTATCGCACCATACCTAGAACATCAAAACCCCATGCTTTTTAGCATTTGGGGCAGAAGTAGCAACCCGAGTCGAGATTAACCTCTCATCCCCATGCGTGGAGTCTTTTGACGTATAACAAAATGACTAACAACTAGGATGAGTTTGGATCTCTTGAAAGAAAGAAGAGGTGCAACCCACCTAAAGATAACAACAGTCTGAAAATGGAGTCCCTGAGCTGCGTTGGAAATGACCTTATGAGGTCACAAAAAATTTCCTACTTAGGCACCCACTATCTTGAATACGTGGACTGGAATAAAATCTTCCATCCTTGGACCATGTACATTTGAGAAATATTTTTTCAATAAAATATACTCAATTTTTTCTAACGAGTACTAGCAATGAAGATTGTCTAATCATTCTATAAAAATCTCTCTAAATTTAAGCTATAAGTCTACTGATTTATAATACTTCAAAGCTTAAATGGGGAAGAAAGAGTAGAGAATTGATCGACATTGAATTGCAAAATGTCAAGTAATAAAAAACTCTAACATTAGCATACAACGCTTCAAGAAAAATTTTCTGTTTCAAAAAATGAAAAGGAGTACATGAAAAAATAACACAGTCATAAAGTGTTGCACTTACTGCAATTAGGCCTATTGAGTTCAACTTGGACAGATTCAGTCCTAGTTGCAAGAGCCCGAACCAGAATGTCATTTTCAGACACACCTTGGGTGCGGGAATCATAATCAACTTACACTAGATCACTAGGAAGTCTACACTCGAAGGCCAGCAAAAATGGGCCATCAACCTTTGTTGTAGTTGAGGCACAAAAGGACTTGAAGGGAGGCAAGAGGGTACCATGGCTAACCCGTTCTTTAATTCGGTCTAGCGCCCAACCGATAGCCGCCGCGCCAGAATTGTTCTCTAATGTTACAAAGGCAAGAGAGTCTTTCACCAAATTGACCAAGTATGAGGCATTTTTCAGCTTCGTTTGGAAAAAGTCAAACTCCTGACAAAATCGAACAATGGTAGATAATTTTTCCTTGTCAGTATGAGCAACAAGACTCTAGGCCGTCTTGAAGGAAGTCCGGATGTTAGCCAATGCGACCTTAGTAACATGCTGAACCTCACGAGCTTGGGCCAAGTGCAAGTTGAGTTGATCGATGCTAGAAAACCAAGAGAAGCTCGTATGTCACAAGTCCTCTAAAAGGTGCCGAGAAGCCGAAGCAAAGTGCATAAAGGCCTGTCATCCAAAAACTAAAGAAAGTGGGCATTCTTTCGAAGTAAGGTCGACCATAGCATTGGTAGAAGGCCTAAAAGCAAGAAAATGAGATCCCGAGTACTAATGAAATATTCAAAGCCAATGTACCTCGTAGGCTGTGGACTTCAAAGAATACAGTACAAGTGTTGGGAGCCACGCTTGCGTTAGAGCCAACCCAACCATATACAAGAATTCTTGAAGAGACAAAATTGGAGGAAGTCGAACGAGTCTCTCAAACATGGTGATATAAAGTGCTGAGGCACCTAGACGAGGCTGGTTGTACACTTCTTTATCGGCATGAAGCCTAAAGGTCACATTCAATGAAATAAGGTACTCCACCCTAAGCCTATCTAAGTCATGGTGGGTCATTGTTGATGCAATCAATTTAGACCTAGACTCGATTACCAAAGCCTTACGCACAAGCCTGTTTTGAGAAGAGGAGGCTAAGGTGGGGCGTAATCCATCCTCATAGTCAGACGAGAAAAAAGAAAAAAAATTAAAAAAAGTGCTTAAAAATTGGCAAATCTCAGCAAAGAGAGTCTACTTAGCCAAAATATAGAGAAAATATGCTAAAAGGGACAAATCTCTAAAAATAGAGTCTAACTAGCCTAAAGTTCAAAGCAAGAGCCTAATGAGGGAGAATCTCCACTAAGGGAGCCTATTTGGCCGAAAAGAGCGAAAGGATAATGAGTCTCTAAAAATGGAGCCGACTTGGCCGAAAAGAGCTAGAGGGTAGTGAGTCTCTAAAAATGAGCCTATTTGGCCAAAATGTGTTAAAGGGTGTTGAGTCTCTCCAAAAAAAGCCTACTTAGCCAAAGTTTTGAAAAGAATGTCTAAAAGGGTGACACTCTAAGAAGAGAGCCTACTTAGCCGCATTTTTGAAAAGGTGCCTAAAAGAGGAGAAACACTAAAAAAAGAACCTAATTGGCCAAAATTTTAAAGAAGAGCTAAAAAACGTAGGTCTCTAAAAAAGAGAACTTTCTTAACAACAAACTAATCTTCAAATTTCAGCAACAAAATCAATCTAAAAATGAAGAGTGGGGCTAATGTTATCTTAATATTTTTCAACCATAATGCAAAGTCTCTAGTGCCCTTAAATTTGTCAATCTCATATTTGGTTGAAGTGGTCATTCTTCCTTTGGTTCTTAAAAGTAATTCACTCAAGAATTCTTTCTTGCTTAGTTTATTCTCTATTTCTTGAAATCTTGTAGACCTTCACTTAATAACACTACCTCTGATACCAATTTGATAAAAATGCTAGGTCTTAAAGATTTTAAATCAAGCCCAGTAACCCATATCCAATTTCTTTTAGGATCCTACCCAATTGATCTCATAAATGAACGATTGAGATTTTGCATGTGTTCTGAAGATGAAGTACTTAGATCATGCCATGATCCTTCATTGTTGTCGATCGAGAGTTCCTTAGCATGACACGTAGAGCATGACACGTAGAATCCACTTCTTCGATGAGCAAAAATCCTCAGCCGACATTGTTCCTCTTCATTTGCATTTCGACAATTTTCCTTTTACGAAATGAGTAGAGTTCTGATATTTCACGCTAGAGCTATGATTCCTTTTTCAGACTTTCACTTTTAGGTATGAAATCTTCTTTAACTCTTATTTAGTATTTGATTTTGATTTCAACAAAGATCTAAGAACGATCTCTTTTTACTAAACCCCTTTTTCGTTAGAACTAATAATTTCTTTCTTTTTTTACGAGATTCAAAAAAAAAAAGCAAGAACTAGAAGTTCAAGACAATAGATGTCACGTGGTTCGGCAAGAATAGCCTACATCCATGAGAAAATTCGAGGTTAGTCTATTTTATTTCCTTCCTCTACTTTTATCGATTACAAAACACATTTTACAAGCATACACCGCACATACATCTCATTCTCAACTCACATCCCCTATAGTCTATTTTTGACATCTATATAACAAGCTTTTAGGTAGTGTCCTGGGTGGTTAGAGCCTTAGGAGATTTGAAGCTTGTAGTGAACTATTGTAACTGTATTTATGTCAGGAAAGTTTAGCGGTAGAGCCGTTTGAACTTAGATTTTGAGTGAACTATAATACTCAAGACCTCACAATTGTGGGATGAGTTGCAGCATTGTTTATTCATTCTAACAAACCAAACCCAAAAATATAAAAGTACTTGTTCAAGCTTAAATACATTGACAAGTGGATTTCAAGTATACGATTTTGTTATTTTCAAGGTCAAGCTAAGCAGAATTTGATCTCAAAATCAAAACGAGCTATGTGCTATGAGCTATCCAATTCAAGATTCAACGTCAAAATCAAGTCGAAATATTTCATTGAGATTTGAAAGATGTACCTATGTTTGTTCCACTTCAAAGTTAAGAATAAGGTGAAATAAATTCCAAATTTCACGTGATTAAACTTAAGTTTAAGTTCAAAAAATTGAAAATCTTGCTTCAATTCCAAAATTGAGCATATTTTACAATTGTCGAAGTCCAAGCTCAATCAAATTTCAAGAAATGAAATTGGGTTACATTCAGGTCCAAATCAAATGAAATTGGGTATATATTGAGATTGACAAATTCCAAGATTCAAGTCAAATCAATTAGTTCAAGGTTTACAAGAAGTTCCATTCGAGTGGAGACATTGTGAATTAAATTACATGCTCGACTATTTCGAAGCCTAGTTAATTTTGATATGAAAACTCAAAGTAGAGATTTGATTTCGTTCAAAATTCTATGCAACTCAAACAAAAAGAAGCTAACTAAAGCTCAAGCTTGGACATATAGATTGAAAAGTATTGAGCTCAAAATTCAAACCACGTCAAAGCCAAGCCAAGATTATTATTCTCGACAAATTTTGGCATTAGTTCAACGTATAAAATTTTATGTTGTGCAATTTAAAATTTCAAGTTGAGATGAAGTTTTTTGCCAAGTCAAAATCTTGAGGCTAGTCAAATCTTTTAAAATTCTAGCTAAGGATGTTGGACATAACTGTATTTCTTGAATTGGATTCCCGATTCAAGTTCAAATTTTATGTTCAATATAATTGGTGTAGCTCAAAGTCCATTCCATGGATAAAATTTGGTTGAAATTTTTAACATCGCTATAAATTCTACTAAAAATTCAATCTTTTTATGCCGAATAATAAAATTGTATTTTGACCAAACTTCAAATTTTGATTAATCGACATAATGAAAATGCATCCAAGAAAGTGATCAAAAGTATGACCTAAATTCATACACTTCGGGTTAAATTGATGTTCGTTGAGTCAAATGAGCAAAAAATCAAGCTCATTTTGCGATTCAAAACTATTTTTTTCGAGATTCATCCGCACATATTCGTGCATAAACTTTGAACATGGGCATTTGTTCAAGGAAAAATTTTGGTCAATCATAAATTGCCACCTCATTATTCCAAATTTAATGACAATTAAATTAAATTTTGAGACGACATTTCTCAAAATTAAATTGGACCAAAAGATGGATTAAATTTTGAGACGACATTTCTCAAAATTAAATTGAACAAAAAATGGTTGGTTTACTTTGAAATTTTGTCAAGATTAAACAATACCTAAATTCAATTAGTGAGCTCAGGCATGGAAGTCCAAATCCCAATGGATATGCCCAAGTCTATTATGGGTGACCTAAGTTCATGTAGACGAATCCAATAGGCAAGGCCCAAAGCCAAGGCAGAAAGACCCATTATGGCCAAAGCTTACAGTCCATGGAAGCTCTATAAATAGAGAAGCTCTTCTTCCTTTTCAAGGATCCAGAAATTTCAAACTTTAGAGAGAAAGACAGAAGACTCACATAAACTTTAAAAAATCGAACACGCTTTTAAAGCTAAATGACACTTTGAAGGTGAAGCGATTTCATAAACAAGAAACTCAAACACTAGATCATCAAAGAAGATCAATAATCAACAAGTCAAATAGATCATCAAAGAAGATCAATAAGCAACAAGTCAAAGACTGATCATCTAAGTAGATCAACAAGTCAACGACTGATCTTAAGATCAATAAATCAGAGATCAATCATCAATGAAGATCAACAAGTCATAAACTAAACCAAAGTGAACTTGAGAACAAGTTGCAAAGCTCTAAAGACAAAACAACCTCAAGAACAAGCTGCAAAGCCCTTGAAATAAATCAACTTCGAGAACAAGCAGCTAAGCCCTCGAGATATTTGTATATGAGAGAGAAAGAATCAGAGGAACATATTAGAGATTGTATTCCATTTTTCGCACATATTGAAATCAATACAACATATATTCTTCATTTACACGTGTCTCGCTTTTATCTTATTTGCTAAAATCTCGTGTAAACATGAGCTATCTAGCTCATTTGTGGATTTTCAGGTAGGGAATCGTTACCCCTTCTTGTGGCTGGTGGTTTAATAGCATGTATGCTTGTTGATTGAGCTTGGTTGATACATTGTGATGATTGTTGTGTTTCCATATTGTTATGAGATATATTACTGATGCTTTATAGTCCAAGATGATCTTAAGTGAATTAGCCAAATCTTACTTTATGTTTTATGACATGTGTTGGGCCAGGATGTTCTAAAGGGAACTAGCCACATTGATTGTTGATTTATTAGGGCAGGATGTTCTAAAGGGGACTAGGCTATAGATCTCTCAATGGGCACCATTTGTTTGGATGTTCCAAAGAGAACCCGAGTTTTAGGATGTCCCAAATGAGACGAGATATCTTATTCAACATGAGCTACGGTTAGGTCAGATGTGACTTGATTGTTAGACTCAGGTAGGGATTCTGTCAGGTGCTAGACGAGGGGACAATTTTCTTTTTTGTGGTAGCGTCAGGGATCGGGTGGCCACCCGATTAGTCATATCTACCCAAGGTTCACTTGACCTTTTCTAGGTACCATGTTTAGGAGTGAGGGTGTGGGCGATATCCCACTTCAAATGGTGTTTGTACTAGCATTTCGTGTGAGTGTTGGAAGTCCCGCAACAACCAGGTTGTTTCGCTCGCCAGGAGGCTCTCACACAAGCATTGGTTACCCAGGTTGCCCAGATTCAAAGGACTCCATGAAGGGTAATTTTTATTTACAATTTGAACTAATAAACTTCTCTGGTCTCTAACATAAGTCATTGATCTCTCTAAGATGTTCTAGCATTCCATGACTTGGCTCTCATGATGTTTGGGTCAATGTACCCCTTGATATTGTTGATTACTATTTTTCTTTCTTGTATTGTATTATGTGATATGATTATTTGATTGTACACATGTTGTACCCCAAGTTGGGGCACCTAATTGAGTCTTGGGACTCATCATTTTCATTCTGGAATCTCCCCAGGTACTTGGACTAGGATGTTGACCAGGTTGCTGCATTGACAATGGAGATCGTTGCACTATAGTCTAGGAAAAAGTACTAGCATGTTTTGAATGCCGCATTTTTTATAATTATTATTTACTGCTTATTTAAATGTTTTGGGATCCCATTAAACTCTTTTCTATAAATGTTCATTGATTCATCAGTTAAGTTCGTTTTAAAACTGCTTTATATGCATTATAATAAGTAAAGTCTCTTGTTTTAACCTATGAAAACTTAAGTCCTTACATGTTCGAGTGAAGGAGTATTGGAAACGAAACAAAGTTTTTCTAGATTGATTAGTTAGAAGAAAGATCATGACAATTTATCATCTATATTGATATGCAACATCTTAAGTGAAATAAATCTGCGCAAAATAGATAGTAACTTATCAATGTAAAAATCGATATTGTTGAAATTATTTTACTTTTGACCTTCTCTAAGCATATATCAATCCTGTGTTTTTTATTTACTATCAAAAGTGATCAAACAAACTTATATCCTAAATTTTGCACTTTAAACAAAATTTTCCAGCAAGCCCATAAGTTGTAAAACAGAATAGTAAACACGAAAAATGAACACCGAGGATAGGTGGTTCGGAACGTTGGTCCTACGTCCACGGGCACTTAGGCGTAGCCTAGGTGAGGCAATTTTATTAGAGGATTTATCAAGAACAAGTTCAAATTTACAGAATCAATCACAAGAACATAAACTAAATACAAAATACAAGTGATACAAATTTGAAATTTAATAAAATTGCCCAAGAAGTTGATTATGCAAAAACAAGAATAAGGAAAAATGAAAGAGACAACGAGTAGAGAAATGACTTCTTCTTCTTGAACTCCAAGATTTCTCTTGGCTTTCTCTCCCTTTAAAATTGAGTATAATGACTCTTACCCTCACTTTCTTTTTTCTTTTTTTTTGACTCAAACACCCTTGATTCTTTGCAAACTCTCTCCAAAAACTTTAACAAAATTAAGTTTTCTAAATTGGCAATTTCTTTTAAAAAAATCAATTAAAAGCTTAATCAATTGAGTTAAAGAGGCAACATATTTATACTAAAAAAAAATGAGTGCACATGAATAAAATAAGATTGGCTACATATTACATTAATTTTTTGTGGTTAAATAACCCCTAAACTAATTAACCAATCCTAAAAATTTAACTAATTATCCTAATTATTATTAACTATGTATTTTAACTAATTGATGTAAATGATGTTTAATTAAAATAAAATTCCTAATTAAAGTTTTAGGCCATATTTTAATGGATATCAATATCAATAACAAGTCTTCGAGAGATTGAGATCCTTCTCTTGACATGGTAAAATGTAAGGAATAACTTTTAGTAGTACGTACATAATTTGTCACCTAAGAAAATCTTTTTTTATTTAGAGTATAGTTCGAATGAAAAAAAAAGAGCTTATAAGTAATAAAATTTAAAATAATTTTGAAATTTGTTGGGTTACACAAACAGTAGGATCACATATTAATGAAATATATGAATTACCTTCTGATTTTATGATAGAATATTGGAAAATTGTGGGATTTTATATCGGAAAATTGTAGTATATGTACTATTCTCATAAAATAATTACAAATGTAGTCAAATTTTAAAATATTTCCATATATAATCATTAATATTGTTTTATAAATATTATATTATGAGAAGATACGTGACGATACTCATTAATTATTTTATAAATTTGATTAGTTTCGTAAGTTTTTGTAGAATATTCTAAAAATATGCAATACACAATTTTAAAAAGTGGGTTGAGAATTTAATATTTGAAAGATAGAAAGACCTCATACCATACATCATCTATATTATGTTATTATGTGCGGTTGCTAGTATCATCGTCGATTATTATTCAAATCGAAAACAACGAGTTAAAAAAAATTAAGAAATATGATTTTTCTTCTTCTTCTTCTTTCTCTTCTTCTTTCTCTTCTTCTTTCCTTTATATTTGCCACTCATTTTCAATGATTCACTTTGTTTTACAAACAATTGATTTGGTGCAAGCCACACTAACACAATAGTTGTAAATTAACAACTGGAAAAATGTGAAAAAACGAAACAGAAGAATACACCTTGAGAAGGTCTATAGTGTCGGTGTGCCATGCAACATTAACAAGCATTGATTTCGATTTGAATTGCCCAATAAAGGTCGCATGGCCAACCGACACCCTAAACCTTCTCAAATGTGCATTCTTCTATTTTATTTTCTCACAATTTTTCTGTTGTTTACGACTCTCATTAGTGTGATGCACTAGGAGTATTCAAAGTCAATCACTTTTACCTTCAACGTGATTCTGTAGTGCAAAGGAAATGAGGCGAAGGCGATGAAACTTGGATGGCAGTAACGATTGAACCGTCTTAAATATATGTATCTTCTTGGTAGAGGTTTGACTTGAAAAAGCTTTCGTGGATGGAGATGGGTAAACGGAATATGCAGTCAATTTTGAAGGAAAATCTAAAGAGAGAAATGCACTGAGAATAGAGAAAATATAAGAGAGCCTAATTTTACAGACTTCATTGTGTTGTTTTCCTTTTCAAGATTGGCATCCAACACTCACGATATAGATACGTTTGGCTATGTCCAGAAGAAATAGGATATGAAAATACATTAGCGTTTGATAAGAAAACTAGCCAAACGGAGAGAAGAGATCATTTTCCTCCTCTCACGTTCGTTTTCACTCTTCTTTAATACGAAAAAAATGAGACAAAAAGAAAAAAAAGAAAAGAAAAAGTCAGCTCGGTGTACCATTAATTATAAATGTAAATATATCATTATTATTATGAAGACGACTTTTTGCAATCAAACAAGTTGAAAGTTGTTTAATAGGCCGGTTGTACGTATAATTAACACACTAAAGGCCAATTGCAAGCTCATGCACTAGTCTAAACAAAACCTTTGAACTTGTCAAAAAAACTAAAAAAAAAGAGAATAAAACTAAGCATTTAAAAGTCAAAAAAATAAATAATAAAAAATAAAACAACTTTGAAAAGTCAAAAAAAAATTGTAAGCTTTTTTCGCGTTTATGTAATATTGCTCTATATTTAAAGAAATTTGTTTTAAATAGAAAATTTTGACATCTTAATTTAATTATCACAACTTGTTAAAAATTATTGTATACATAATCAAAAATAAAATATTTATGTTAATTAAAATCTATACTTTTTTTTTTCTTTTCACTTGATTAAAATCTATATTTTTGTAACTATCAAATCAATTTTATTTATTTTTTTTTCTCCAATGTGTTGACATATATAGTGTTGATGTCAAAATTTATTGTCTGAATGAACGTTTGAATTTGTATTTAGAACAAGTACATGTAAATAAATAAAAAAACTAGTGTGTGTTGTGAGTCACATTGCATCTGATGCCTATGTCATATGAGAGTAATTTTGATCCTGTGAGGGTTGACTGTGGAGGTCAATACTCTCCCCCAAAGTCAAACGAGTCAAAAGTGATGACTGGATACCGGCTTCTTCTATCTAATCTTTTCTTTACTTGTTTTTTATTTAAATATTGTAATCGATTTAGTTTTTATACGAACTTTTTCTTTCATCGCCTTCGAATTTGATTTCGATTTGTTCTGTTTAGTCCATAGATTAATGCATTTAACATCAAGTATTTGCGCGTTATGCATAGCTATAAAGGTAGTTTGCATATCACCAACATCATTAACCAACAACTATATATAGTACTTTGATCATCTTGTGGATTGACTTCATCGATCGATAAGGTTAAACAAATATTTCCCGTTTCACAACAAAATCTGGTCACCTTGCGTCTATTTCTTTCCACGATAGTGTGTCGGTAGCTAGGGTGTCGTATATACTGATCGACCTTACGACTAGAAGCATGCCACGTCAATAGTTTAGAAAATTCTTATTCTGAAGTATTCGTTCAAATCTTGGAATGGGAAAGAAATATCACACTACTTTTGCTAGAATCTTTTTAATCTCATCTTCGTTCACATTCCTCTAGAATTTCCATCTTTGATATTCCACAAGTAGGACATAATTTTGCATCAACCAATTATTTTTGATACGAACAAAAATTGTTAGTATATACATGGATCTTTTCATACTTCATTCCAAATGTACATAAAGTTTTTTTGGCATAATATATTTGTGGATACTAGAATTTCATTAGGACAAGGCAATAAAATGTTTAACGATTTCAACAACTCTGTGAAACTTTTATCGCTCCATCTAAACTTTTCCTTCAAACTATAAAGCTTAACCAATGCTATATCTTGGTAAAATTTTTACAATTTATGTATAATGGTTTCTTCGCATCTTCTAGTGATTCCTCAAATACTTGAGATTTATCGGTAAAATAATCATGTGCAGCATCAAACATCCCTGCAGGGTCATCTATATCGTCGTCTTCATCATTAACTTCATTTAAATCATTTCCAGTCCTTCTTTCATCGAAACTAATTCCCTATGTCAAATCCACGTGCTATAACTTTCATCAATATCATTAAAGACTTCACATTCACACATTTCAAACATGGACAACAAATAACATTCGTCTCGTTCGAATGTTGTAATGTATTCTCTATAAATAGTTCAACTCTTAAACTAAATTCGACTGACATTCGATCCTTAAATATCCACGACTTATCCATAACCAACTTAATTACAAACTACCTACAAATTAATCATGATGAAATATTTTGAAACAAACAATTTCTTGAAAATAAAAAATTAATCATAAAATAAAATAACAATTTCTTAAACTAAATTTCTTGAAAATAATAAATTTCAAACTAAAACATACTAAAAAACAACCATCAATGAAATCCAATAATAAAAATGAGAAAACTTACTTTGAGAGAATGAAGTTCAAACTTTGAGTAAAGAAGACAGGAGGAGAAAAATGGTGGTGTAGGCAGAAATGAGTGAAAAAAAGAAGGATGAGGTCTCGAATGTTGAAGAAATGAAGAGGAGAGATGAGAGGATGATGGAAGTGGGTGAAATAGGTGGCGACGAGGATGGAAGAAGTGGGCGAAGATGGGGCGACAAATGGAAAGGTTTAGAAAGAAAAAGAAAAGAGGGAGATGAAGAGGAAATTAGCTAGGGGCGAACAAAATAAGAAGGAGAGAAAAAAGTTATGGGCTCCCAGATTAGCTAGGAAAATGGGAAAGAAATAAGATGTCAGATAGCCCAAAGATGGTGGACAACCTGGCATCTTATGATAATAATAATAATAATAATAAAATATAATGTCGAGCAGCTTAAGATGTCAAGTTGTCCGACATCTTATTTCTCGACATTAAAGATCAATTTTAGATGTCGAGCAACGCCCGACATCTATACTTTCATTTTTTTTTTTTTTTTTAAATTCCTATATGACATCTATTCCAAAAATTGTAGTTGTGTCGAGGTAGAACTTAATTGTTGGTACATTGTTGCATTAGAAAGTGAGTTTAAAGAGTTCAAATTCATATATTAATTGTGTGGGGTATAATTAATAGGAGCTTTAAGTTCAATGGTTAAACTTAATTAATCAATATATTAGATATATTAATTAAAGAAATTTATTTATTTGTAATTTATTGGATAATAATAACTAGAATTCACATTTATTTGGATAAATATCAATTAAAAATAAATAAAATAATATATGGAATATGGAAAAAAATTTCCACCCTATGGGAGAGAGTGAAATTCTAATTGCCCATTTAAATAGGAAAGAAAAATCTTTGACTTTCTCAAAATCTTTTAATATTGGATATTAGAAAATATTGTATTTTTCCTAATTTAAATATTCATTCATCTACTATGAATAGAAGGTCGTGGGAGTCTTCATTCTCATCTCACTGAGTTTAGAGTAACTCAATTCTCAAACAGAGAAATTCTTTGAAACTTGAGTTCTCTTTTTCCTCATAACTACTTCCCACCAAGCATTGAGTGTAGCAAAGAAGTCATGGCCTGAAAGATTGGAGAAAATCAATCAAGAAGGCTCCAGGGAATAGACTAATCCTACTCAGCATAAAGACCGGTCAAACTAGATCAGATACATCATTCAATGTGAGTAGTTTTTAACTACAACAAGTCAATCACCTAGGGTTTGCATGCAATGTAACATAATTAATCAATTGATAATTAAATGGTTTAATTATGGAAATTTTTTGTAAACACGCGCTTTCGCTGTGTTAATTGCATGCTCTAATTCACGATACTGATCGCATACAACCTTTATAGTTAATAGAGTGTGTTATATCATAATAATAATGAATGATGCCAGTTCATGGTGAAGGCGGTACTTCAAACGACTAACAATTATTATGATGTACTTACAGAAGTGTTAGAAGCGTCCTTTGTGAGTGCAAGAAAAGTAATGGTGTTAGATGTGATTGGTACAACACTGATAACAAGAAAGGAATATATCACGACCATTTGGATTTAAGAACAATAAATACATCACAATATTGGTTTAAAAATGAGTCATTCATTCTTGCTAACCAAGAAAAACAAGTATTCTATATAAATGATCTGAATCATGGAAAAGATTGGAAAGTTGTTCAACTTGTCTCGAATAAATGTTTCTGAGATGTTCCTCAAAGTTGGAGACGCGCTGATTGATCAAGCTGAATGCATACTACTTAAGGCAAAAATAGAGTGAACGAGTCTTTGAAAGACAACCTATTATGTAGGTTAGATATTGTTGAACCGACAACATTAAATGAATCATTGATAGAAGAACTAGAAGATGAAAATCGTTCGTTTATGACAACGTAGACGATGTTGAAACTACTGACACATAAATTTTAATTTATTTTTTTATTTTTCATTATGAGTGTCGCATTTTTAAAAGTTTATTTAGTGAGAATTACGAAAACAAACATATACTATAAAATCTTGTAGGTTATCATTATGTTAGCTGGTTTGAGAAGTAGAGAGACATTTTTCTTCGATGACGCCAATAATGTTGAAGTCGTCCCTACTATAGTTGATTCGACTAACAAAGTTAGAGGTAGAACTATTTAGGAATAATGTTACTTTACTTTATATTTTTCACTCAATTTACACATTTTTTTAAGCAGCTAGTAGTATCAGTACCAGTCGCTTGTGTGGACATTGTAGGGGTGAGCTTTTGAATGAGAAAGTTGCTAAGGAAGGACGAATTACCGTGAAATTCGGTAAAAAAAAAGGGCGATCATTAAAGAAACTAACACTTTTAGCAACCAGTTCGAAGTACTCATGTGAGAGTCATTTCCTATTCATTCACAGGATTGGCCGAAGATCACTAAAAAGATATCGAACTTGTCAAGCAAAAAAGTATTGGTAAAGTAACATCATACTTAATTTTTGTTAATACTTCTTAAAATTATACATCACTAACTAAATGGAAATGTATACTTAAGCCTCTACAATCTCATTTCGTCCCCATATTTGGATAATCTCATTGTGAGTACGAGTTTCGAGATAGCGATGCAAAATGTATTGGAGGATCATAGGTACAACATATACAAACACTATAGGTATGTTATATGAATAAATAGTCGTTTTCTTTCATATACATTGAAATTTATTTTAACTCTCTTACCTTGTAGTTGTAGGCATTTGCCTTTATAGTAGCAACACAATAAATCCTACCATAGGATAACTGACACGAATTATTGGCAATACCTTTGCGATCAATGAGAGTTTAAAGAATGTCAAAAGAAACATGTGAGGGGAAAGAAAGCGCGAGCCGAATTGCCAAACAATATTCCTAAAATTTATTTGTTTTCTATTTATGTGTTTATATTATGATGAATATAAACTAATTAATTTACTATGTTTATCACTATAGAAAATTGCAATGGGAGAAGAAGAGATGAGTCTTGTTGACGTCTTCAAGGCAATGCATTAGAAATAACAACAAAATGAAGATGAAGATGGCTGGATAAATGCAGCAGCGAAGGAAGCATATATAAGTTAACTAACTATTTAACATAAATTACTTTCGAGTAATAATTTCTATGTAATTTCATGTTTCTATTTATGTAGATCAAGATGGTCAATTTGAGGGAGTCATCCATTGTAGTAAGGGCGCCACTAAGACAGGAAGAGATATGTGAAACTGTATTAGGTAGGCACATAGACAAAATTTGTGGCATAACCTATTTGCCACTTGAAGAACGAGGAAGATCTTCCTCTTTTGCTTCAAGGAGTTCAATTGCCTCATCAAATCATGAATATGAGCTGACCGAGAGGGTAATAAATCTCATATTGGACAACATACAACTTCAAAAATAAATGACTCAAATGATCGAAGCACAAGCAAGAATGACAGAAGCACAAGTTAGGATGACCAAAGTAAAAGTAACATTACAAGTCCAATAAGCTATGGTGTTGAAAAGGCTCGACGTTGGCAGCAAATTATCTAAGTAAAAAGGTAATTTTCTAAACTATTTCCTACTACAAAGATATCCGCCATTCTTAAGTTTTAAGTACTAAACTTATTTCAATTATGTTATGGCTATCTTGCTATAAAGATAGCCACTATTTCTAATATTTATATGTTTTAACAGATTTACATGTTCTTGGTAAATTGAAACTACGTTGTTATGTTGCCGAAATTTCTATGGAGTAATTTAGGTTGTGGTGTGTTATGTTGTCTTTTGTAGTTATAAGTTTTATTATTATAACTTATGAAATTCTTATCATTCATTATTGTTTATTGCAGGTAAAAGTGCATTGAACTTGCATTCAGTTGATTATGGGCTTCCAACATTTGTAACCGTTTTGTTTTTCATTTCTTTTCACTATCTCTAACGGATCACTTTTGTTTTTATATTGAGTTTCTAAAATTTTTGATATATAATTCATTATTTCTCTTTAAACTATGTTATATTAAAGTTTAATGTCTCTCTTTACATGTTTTGTGTTCATATTTTAAAGTTAACTTTTGAATTTAAAACTTAATCAAGCAAAATAATTTCAATTAAAAAAAAAAAAAAGAACTACTACCACAATGGAAGCTTTCGTCGCCTTATATGTCTAAGGCGATAGAAGTTCTCTTTGTTACCATTGTTATCTAAGGTGATGGAAGTAACCCTTTGTCGCCTTAGACATTAAAGGTTATATGAGCTCTTTTGTCATTGTTGCTATCTAAGGCAACCGAAGGAAGTTCGCCGCCTTCTATTGGCCTGAGGGGACAACAATGCTTTCGTTGTCTAATTGAGATGCCAAATGTGATGGAATTCATTTTTTGTCATCATATGCTATGGCGATTGGGATACGCAACAGAGCTGGCGACGTAACCTTTTTTGTCGCCCTGGCCTAAGGCAACGAAATTGCTTGTCTAAGGCGAAAGAATGTTTCGTCACTATAAGTGTTCTTTTTTGTAGTGACTATTTTGTAACCCTATACGACTTGATAAGGATAAAGTCTTCAAGGTACTGAATGCATTGATGATACAAAAAAAAAAGTATTAATGTATTTGCACATATCGGCACATAATGTTAAAAACTGCGTTATTCGTCAAATTTTCACAAGATCGAGCGAGACCGTGTCACAAAAATTTCAAAACATTCTCACCACTCTAATCAGTTATCACGATTTTTTTTAAGCTCATTGAACCAATCCAATTCTCATGCATTGATAGTAGGTGGAAATGGTTTGAGGTACCATTATCTTACTTTCAATTAACCACATTCCTTGAAAAGTTATCGTCCAATTTCAATAATTTTTATCATAGAATGCAAAATTGCCTAGGTGCTTTAGATGACACTCACATAAAGATACATGTACCTGTTGAGAATCGTGCATCTTTTAAGACTAAGAAGGATTTGATCACAACGAACGTTCTTGTGTTTGCTCTCCAAGTGACGAGTTCATATATATCCTAGCTTGGTTCGAGGGCTTGGCAACATACTCTAGAGTTTTAAGAAATACTTTATCAAGGAACAATGGAATCCACATCCCACATGGTAAATAATGAATAGAATGACATTGGTTTTCTCATGAATTATGAATACAATATGAATACAATATAACCGAAAGTGTATTGGTCTAGAATATTACTACCTTTGTGATGTATCCAAATGCAAAAATATTATGTCAAAATGAGCATAGCTTAGCTGGCACTAGTAATGCATTAGAATTCTCTCGATTAGTGGTTCGAATCCTTCAGTATTAGTTTGGAGGGATTTTCAAATTATAATTCTCAAACTTTCTCCTCATAAACATGAAGCTTGTCGATCCCTCTAATGAACAAGTTGTTTAAGATTTTGTTATAAATGAATGTCCACTCGGGCTAGTGAGAGGTGGGATACCTTTTTTTTTGCATAGGCGCCCCCTGATGGCGTGCAAGTGCTTTAAAATTCCTATGGATAATTATAATGCGATTCGCATTGGATATGTCTTAAGCATCACAATACAGATGAAAACGCAAGTGTACCTTGTCAATTGTAATCAAGTAGTCAATTTACAGGTCATCTCTATAGGGATTGATTGTTTTTTTTATTTCATAACTGGATTAGGAATCATCACACTTATATAAAAGATGGGTTAACTAGCTATAGTGAAACATGCATGAAAAGAAAAACTAAGTTAAGTAACAACAATAACTCAATACAAAAAGACAAAGAATGTTAATTAGGACAGTTTAGTGGTCGGAAGAATAACTTATGTTGCACACCAATGCCCTCGACCAAAGTACATTTGCTCTTAATGTTGTCTACATTAAAAATGTGGTTCACATTCATTAGTGGGATAAATATGAGAGTCTTCCCAAAGCCTATAAATCTTTATAGTAACCTAATAAAAAGAGTAAGGATCATCTCATCACTTCCTTCGCCCAAAACTAAGTGTAAAGCAAACCAAAACTGGATGATATCCTTGTTAAATGACATACTGACTTTTTAAGTGATTGCTTCTTCCTTTGCCCTAGCTAATTAACTTAGTTCTCTTAGTAATAACTTTAACATGCAACTACTTAGCAGGAGTAACGCTTACAACAATCATAATGTGAGGGAAATCGACCAATACAGTACAATCACTTATTACACACATTGAGTGCATATAGAATACTACTTAAAATAAATAACACTAGAAAGCAACCATAATGCGAGGGACATCGTTCAAAATCGTACAACCTCTCCCTTCACACATGAATGCATAGTGCTAAGCATAAAGTAAAGATCATAAAAATAACATCAATTAAAAGAAACATAACTTGTATTGAGAAATAAAGGTTCATAAACAATAAAGTAAATACAAAATAATAATAAAGGTTTGACATAATTTAAAGTTAGAAAAGGAAAAGTAGGAGAAATCCTTGCTTCTGTGTCACTTAAAAGTAATACTAAGGACTTTATAGTGGCTACCTTGCAACTCAACCTCTTATTTGGATAGCTGACCGCAATGCCCTTTACATCCACAATGTCATCACCTACTAGAATAAATCTCTATCAAAATAATTGACTTAACACTAACTTCAAAATTCGACATGGAATATGCTAGTTAAAGGTCTTTTTTATAGTCCACGAAAACCTTTGATTTTCTTCCAGTTCTACTTTCTATTTTGGGACATCTTGACTTAGTGTCAAAAATTCTTGCTTGGGTAAGCAATAATAATTCATGGTCATTCATCAACCTTTGAATCCTACACAAAAATTTTTATTTTATTTTCTATATATTTAATTCTGATCTGAGCTGAATGCGACCAGCATTGAGAGTGCACTGCCTTTGTCAATGCTTTCAGCATCTGCACTTCTGAATTAATATGGGAATGTGGCCAACATCGACAACATTTTGGATAAATTGACGTCTTCAACTTACCGCTTTCCTATACTAATCACGAATGTTCACAATATTGATGAGATTTTAACACTAAAATGTGAGAAACATTAAAAAAACTTACCATAGAAGTGTGTTTTCAACATACTTCATACTTTTCGTGCCTAAATTGACAATGTAATGTATTTAGCCTACTTTTCATATAAAATTATGCAATTCTTATATTTTTAGCTTTAATACATCAAGAAAGAGCATAACATATTATAGAAATGAAGCTAAATAACTCTCTAAATGGAGAGTTATCAAACACCCCTCCTCTCTCACATGTCACCACATGAATAACCAGGATCAGGTCATTTGCAACTCTTGCAAAGTGAGTCGCACCAACAGTGTTACCAGGTTTTAGCAAGTCTTACTCCATATATTGTAGGCGTCTTAGATTATTAACTTGGAACTAGATCTACGTGCATGTCACACATACTTGTCCAAGTCTACATTTAAATAACCATGGGCATATCAACATTAATCCAATTAATGCGCTAAGAATGAATGATGTTAGAATATTAAATACGCATTTTATTGAAAATAAATACTATTATTAATAATCAAAATTTAACATTAAATGCTCGGTCTTTATATACAAACTACTAGGTCGTTAGGAAACAACCCTTAACATGTATAACATGTGTCAAGCTTCTTGTTCATAGACTTCCATATTATGTTTTGTGTTTTACTAGTTTTATGCCTTGTTTTATGTACTGTGTTTTAGTAGCTTATGCCTTTTATTTCATGTACCATATTTTATTACTAGTTTATACTTTTATTGAATGAAAAAGTTATATTGAATCTCTCTTTATTCGTATTATGCTAACTTACTTGTAGAGTTATGTTATGACCTCAAAAAATGATCATCACAATTGGTTCATATTTGGAAGAAAGCACTCTTGTGCAATATTTAATCTATCTTTTTCAGGTTGGTGGATGGAAGTCTATTAATGGTACTTTAAGTGTATGTATTATGACGAATTTCTTTGGCTAATACACTTTAAATTCTTGGGTGCCTGATCACATCGACAACTGTTATC
>JBBMEG010005964.1:0-36402 GCA_037832605.1 Cyclanthera cordifolia | reverse complement strand
TTGATGGCGCGATTGAGAGACAAGGGGTAGCCCATGCTATTAAACAAGTATTGTTTGGTGAAACTGGGGACAATTTTTATCGGAAAGCCAAACAAGTTAGTGAAAATTTGAAAATCAACCAAGGTCAGAATATAGAAGGATGTGTTGCCGAGCTTAACAAGCTTTGGGAATCCATATCCTAATAAAGTCTTTTATTTAACAAGTTTGTTTCTGCCAACTAGAGTTACAGTCCATGAATTGCAATCACCCTCCCGTACTTTTTTATTTTAATCAAAATAAAATTTAGTAGATAAATTATCATTGAAAAAATAATTAATAATAATAATAAGCATTAGAACAAGAGTAACTACCGAAAGGTGAATGACGCATTGAATTTATTATTTGGTGGTAATCCTGTTTAGCTCCACTTCACGAGTTATATTTGAAAATTGATATTTGACTCTTATTTATTTGAGAACAAATATTGCTATGAACAACCGATATCTATAAACTTCGCGATTTATGGTTTAGAGAAAAGAGTTACAACAATCGAGTTATTATGCAAATTCTGATAATTATAGATCTATGGGCTAAATTGCAGATATTCAAAGTTTTGGGTTTTTAAATAGTGATCAACTATTATAGGGTTCATTTTACAAATAAGTAATTGTTAATTTTTTATAGGGTAAATTATATATTTAGTCTATCTAGTTTCATGAAAGTTAGAGTATAATCCCTACAGTTTTAAAATCTAGACTTTAGTCCCTATGGTTTTGAGAAATATAGAATTTAGTCCCTATGGTTTGGAGAAATATAAAATTTAGTTCATATTGTTTGAAGAAATAGAATTTAGTTCTTATGGTTTGATAAAATCTAAAAAATAGTCCATGTTATTAGTAAGTGAATTAAAGTATATAAATGTAGTGTATGAATTATATATTTTTTCCAATTAGTTACTTATTTAACACTCTAGTCATTAAACACAAAAATTACTAACTTCTACATATTTTATTCACCAACAATTATGAACAACAAACTATTTTTTAGATTTATCAAATCTTAGGGACTAAATTCTAATTTTTCAAACTATAGGAACTAAATTTTAGATTTTTCCAAACCATAGAGACTAAAATCGAGATTTTTGAAACCATAAAAATTAAATTCTGACTTTCATAAAACAATAAAGACTAAGTTTACAAATTGACATTTTTTATAATAACACAAGTGTAAGGACCCGACCCAACATGGAGTCAAACTCGGGGCCTTAACCTCTTATGCATGATTTAAACCTTTAATAAACTCGTAGAGACATGCTGAAATAACATTTGCATTTATTGAAATAACTTAAAAACATAAACAACGTTCAAGGGTACCCGGAAAGCAATAAAACACTATTAAACCTATACTAATATGTCTCAAAATAAGGTTCATACTTTAAACACTAAATCAAATATCAAACTCTAATAATAAACTCCCTAATATCTAATGCAGCTTGCCCATGGTCACAATACTTCCTGCTCAGCTATCCTGATTCACCCGTAAGTACCTAGAAGGATTCCACAATGAAAAATGGTGAGTTCGCGAAAACTCAGTAAAGAGATCCCAGCACGAGATCTAACAAGAACACATAAATAATCAGAGAAACACAAAGTACAACTTAAACTTTATCTCAATCTTTATCTCGTTTGAAACTCAAAGCTTTGTCTTTAAACTCGACCTTTATCTTTAATCACAATTCTCTAACTTTAAACTTGGTAACATATACTAGTGTGAGAGCACCTTGGCGAGCTGAAACAATCTGGTTGCCGCTAGACTTCGAACACTTGCATGAAAGGGTAGATCAAGAACCCTCTGGAATGGGATATCTCCCGACTCACACTTCTAGCCCGGTACCATGAAAAGGTCAAGCGAACTCTGAGTAGATATAGTTAATTGAGTAGCCCTCTGATGCCTAACACTACCGCGAAGTAAGAATATCTTCCTCGTCGCCCGACACTAAACTAATCTCATACCCGAGTCTAACGATCAAGACACGTCTGACCTAACCGTAGCTCGTGCTCTATAAAATCCTGTCCCCTTTGAGACTTTTAACTCGTTTAATCTCAACAGTTCCCTTTGCAACTCCTAACTATGTGCGTCTCAGCAGACTCAGGAGCATGGCGCTGGTTCGGGAGACACACGCGTGCGTTGATTAGAACACTACTAGGTTCAGAGCGCGCGTCAGGTTCGGGTAGCGTGGACCAATCCAAAGCAAAGAAGGAATCGACGGTCCAATGCAAGTGTAACACGCGTGCTCGGCTGGTTGGTGGATGATGTCGCAGGTGGATGTTGATTGGCTGACGGGGAGGCGCACACTGATTGGCGGACACCACGACGAAGAACAACTGACTGACGTGGGCGGCACTGTTACGGTCGCTCATTGGCTTCCGCTTCTCGGTTGCGTGCGCGAATAAGAGAACGACGTGCGGACCTTCTGGATTGACTGCGCAGATAGCAACGGCTAACGATGACGACAACATTGACTTCATTGAAAATGAGGTATCGAGAAGCGCGCTTGCACGAAAAAAAAACTAAAAAAAGCTGCGGCGAATGATTAGGGTAATAATTTCTGTTAATCATTGGGTATTTATAGCCCAATGATTAGTCCTATCTTGTCCTGTTCCCTATTTTGTCTTTTTCTGGCAAAAAGTACAAAAATGCCCCTATTGACCAAAATTACAATTTTAACCCTAATTTCACAAAAAGTCATTTTTGCCCCTTGGTTTCATTAGTCCAGTTAACATTTATAAAGGGCAAATTTGTCCAATTTAGTCCTTCAATTTCACGAATTAAACTAACATTATTATTTTTTTTAAATTCCAAAATCTCGGGTCGTTCCAACAAGTCTTAGCCCCAAGTCATATTCTAAAATTCCAACAACCCCACACACTCTCATTTTCCTCACAATTCCTTTGTACACCATATGAGCACCGACATCTCTGTTATAGGCTATAATATCTCAGAATACTCAGGCAAGGCCAGGATGCCCTATAGGTCGGCCCAAAAATGCCAGAAGTTTCGGAGGGTCAACCAAAGGGTGCTAATAGACCCCGGGGGTTGGACAAAGGATGCTAGGAGTCCCTAGGAGTTGGCCAAAGGGTGCCGGAATACCCCGAGGTTGGCCAAAGGGTGCCGAAAGATCCCGAGGTTGGCTAAAGGATTCTAGGAGTTCCCATGAGTCGGCTAAAGGGTGACCAAAATACCCCGAAGGTCAGCCAAGGGAGGCCACAACCCCCAAGGGGTTGGCCAAGCCCATGAAAACCTCCTAGGGGTCATAAAAAGGGTGGCACAACCCAAAGGGGGTCGGCCAAGCCCATGCCGACCATCGGAGGTCGCCCAAGCCCATGCGGACCCCTGGGGGTTGGCCAAGTCCATTCCGAGCCCCCAAGGGTCGGCAAAGGAGGCTATAGCCCCTAGGGGGTCGGACAAGTCCATGTTGACCCCCAAGTTCATCCCGACCCTCTAGAGGTCGGCCAAAGGGTGGCCACAACCCCTAGGGGGCTGACCAAGCCCATGACGACCCCCCGTGTGTTGCCAAGTTCATGTCGACCCCCGGGGGTCGCCCAAGTCCATCCTGACCCCTAGGGGTCGGCCAAGTCCATCCTGACCCCCGGGGGTCGACCAAGTCCATTCTGACCCCCTAAAGGTCGGTCAAAGGAGGTCATAACCTCTATGGGGTTAGCCAAGTCCATCCTGACCCCCGGGGGTCGGCAAAACTACCCCGACCCCTCCTAGGGTTAGCCAAGGAAGGCCTTGAGCCTAAGGGTCCGCCCTTGCGTCATTGACCCCAAGGGGTCAGCCAAAATAGGTTAGGACCCCCCGGGAGTCGGCCAAGGAACGCCTTGACCCCCTAGGGTTCGGCCCTTACAGCCTCGACCCTCTCGGGGTTGGCCAAAGAAGGCGAACACCCTCTAGGAGGAAATCGGGGTGGTTAGGACTCCGCTAGGAGTCGACAGATTCTAACTGGCATTTGGATCCGCTGATAATGACATGAGTTACGCCGAAGGTGAACACCCCATGAGGGGGAAAGCCGTGGAGGTCAGGGCTCCCCTAAGAGCCGACTGAGTCCAAGTGATAACTAGATCCGCTGATAACGGTCAAGAGTTACAACGAAGGTGAACACCCCCCTAAGGGGTCAAGCCATGGAGGTCATGAGTGATCGAGTCTAAAGTCGATCCCTGAGGGAAGGATCGAAGGTGAACACCCCCCCTAAAAGGAAGGGGGAAATTCGTGAAGGTCAGAGATTCTCTAAGAGCCGACCAAGTCCAAGTAACATCCTAAGTCGTTGCAACCTTAAGGGATAACGTTCTAGAGTTACACCGAGAAGGCCAACACTCTTAAGGGGTCGGCCGTGGAAATGAGAACTTGCAAAGGTTAGCCGAGTCCAAGTAACCCCTAGATAAGACCGTTACATCTCTCAAGTGTGACGGTCAGGAGTTACGCCGGTACTCATTCCCGTCTTAATGGCTAATGTTACAAACGGCTGACCATTAAGCCACCATTAAGTGCGCTGCACCGGTTACGAGTCCGACTGCTAGAAAATGTCAAGTCATCCTCCATTTGAATCCAAGCTGGCTTAAGCTGAAATACGCTCATAATCCTTGTAAGCTAATCCTAAGCTCTCAAGCTTTCTCTAAGCTCTCCTGAAATACATTACCGACATAGGCATCAGAGGCCCTATGGCTCACACCACAATAGTGTGCCTAAGTTTTGTTATTTTGCAGGAAAATTCGTCCTTGGTAAATAAATCTCTACCGTTGAACCACGTTGACAATTTTTTTGCATCAATAGTTGGCACCGTTTGTGGGAACGATTTCGTGTTCTACCCGAAAAGCAAGACACTTTCGCCGATGGAGCGTCTGACGCCGAGCATACTCCGAGAAGAGTTGTTGCGAGAAGAGGGGAGCAAGATCTAGTCGAGAACCACCAGGAACCTGAGGCTGGGAGCCTATGCAAGGTGCGGATCAAGTTGATCCGAGGTTCACAACCTTGGAAGAATAAGTGCAAGAAATGGAAGATAACCTAGGTCAGTTGATAGGGTTACTCGAACAACCCCCTCCAACCCAGAATTCCATTATTGAGAACCAATAAGCACCATAGGAGGTGGTAGCTTTTCCACTAGTCAAGGAGCAAACTGCGACATAAAGATTTACACCCTTGGAACTGGACCCTATGAGAGGGAAAGTCCCAGCCACCGAGGCTTTGAGAGAGGTTCCCTCTCGACACCCAAGACTGGTCGATCATTTTCGGCTGAGGGGCAACGATTGAATAAGTGAGCACTTGGTGCACCAAGTAGCCTCTCGGAGTGGAAGAAATTGATCCATATCATATTCAGTTACGAGCAGCCAGCCGTAACTACCTAGAAAGAACCTATACTCAGCATCCAGAAGTCCTAAGTGCTCGTGTAATGGGATCAGACTTAGGAACGGACCAAAGAGCGTCGATCAACGAGCGTCGGAAGGAAGCAGCGCCTGGTAGAGCCAAGGACAACCTTGGTTAGCTCAGCTTCGCCTCTTCCAAGATCAGTTGAGGGATAGGAAGAAGGTGTAGGACCAATACGAACTTGACATGAACAACCTAGTCGACCAGGTCAACCCTTCTTTCATTGACTAAAATCACGGAAGAGCCAGTCCTGGTGAAATTCAAGTTTCCAACCATAAAGACATACGACGGGTCCAAGGATCCCTGTGGAGCACTTAGATTCTTATCAGGAATGGATGGAACTCCATGGAGTCCGAGACACAATCAAGTACCAAGCGTTCTCATTCACACTCACAGGACCAGCTTAGAGATGGTTCAGACAACTGAAACGAAAGCCCATTGGGTCGTTCATGGAACTGGCCCGAGCTTTTGCCACCCAATTCTTGGGCAAACGAGATCAGAAGTAGCCGGTCACACATTTACTAACTGTGAGACAAAGGAGCCATGAGACCCTACAGGAGTACATGACACACTTCAACAATGAAGCACTGCATGTTGAAGGATACACCAACGATAGGACTCTAACAACAGTCATGGCAGGACTTAAAGACAAAAAGTTCCTATGGTCCTTAGGAAAAACAACACAACTTACTTATGTAAAATTTCTCACTCGTGCACAAAAATACATGAGTGCTAGAGAGCTAGTGAGTTTCTAGGGGAACACTGAAAGAATGCGTTCATTTCTAGAATGCGAAAAGACGACTACCCAGCACGAATTCAACCACACAGAATCATGCAAGCGGAAGAGAGGTATGACTAAAAAAGGGTACTTACTAGTCGGTTCAAAAATTACACTCGTCGTAGTACCAATCAGATTGCTGACATGGCCTGAAAAAATCAAGGTAGAAGCTGACAAGAGAAATAAGGGTAAATATTGCCTATTTCACATAGATCATGGTCATACAACCTCAGACTGTCATGACCTAAAGGGGTCGATAGAGTCTTTTATCTAAAAAAAATTCCTAAAAGAGTACGTGAAAGAAGGCGATATAATGCCCAAGTATACTAATAAAAAGAGGAGAGGTGAAGATTCACCATCACCTCAAAAGATTCGAACTATCGAATGAGAACCTGTAAAAAATAGGTCCAACAAGAGTTATGAACGGGGAATTAATCCAAGGAAAGGCAGTCTCAAACATATCGCCTGAGGAAAAGTCAATCCTTGAAAATATGCTTGAAAACTCCTGGTAGAAGAGCTAGACGAGGCAGGGAAGAAATTGTAGAAAGATTAGAAGCTATGCCCTTGCTGAGAGAAGCCGAAGTGGTTAGCATCGATACCAGCATAGACCAAGAGCAAATAGAGAGTCTCATAACGTTCTTGAGAAAGAATGTAGACATCTTTGCATGGACAGTCGATGAAATGTAGGGAGTAGACCCAACAGTTATGGTCCACCGACTCAATGACAACCAAGACTATAAACCAAATTGGAGGTAAAATTTATAGACGAGAAGTTGGTCTCAGGTGAGGCTGTCACAAAGATAGTACCTAGGAGAAGTCAATCCTCAAGAGTATCTTTCACACCCTTCCCTAATAAGATAACCAAGAAAAAGTCCATTCGAGAAGTACTTTACCCCAAATGACACTCCAACACTATCTTGCTCAAGAAGTACCTCAAGACCAAGCTCGAAAGCTTGGAAGGGTCATGGCCGGAAGAGTCCCCATAAGCAGTATGGGCGCATTGAACCACACCTAGAACATGAAGACCCCCAACTCTTTGACATTAGGGGCGGAAGTAGTAACCCCAGTCGAGATGGACCTCTCATCCCCGTGTATCGAATCTTTTGACAAATAACAAAATGACTGACTACTGCGGATGAGCTTGGATCTCGTGGAAGAAAGAAGAGGTGCAAACCACCTAAAGTAACAAGAGTTCGACAATGGAGTCCTTGGGCCGCATTGGAGAGGACCTTACGAGGTCACCAAAGTCATCTGCCTAGGCACCCACTACCTTGAAGGCATGGACTGGAATAAGATCCTCCATCTTTGGACCATGTACATTTGAGAAATATGTTTTCTATAAAATGTAGTCCAATTTTTCAATGAGTATGAGCAATAAAGATTGTCTTATTATTCTATGAAAAGATCTCGAAATTTAATCTATAAGTTAATTGATTAATAATACTTCAAAGTTTAAAATAGGGGTAAGTAAGAGTAGAGAATTGATTGACATTCAATCGCAAAATTCCAAGTGATATAAAGCTCTAGCTTGAAGAAAAATGTTTTGTTTTAAAAAATGAAAAGGAGTACATCAAAAAGTAAAAAAGTCATCCAGTGCTACACTTGTTGGAACTAGGCCTACTGATTCTGGCTTGGACATATTCTGTCCTAGCTGGAGGAGCCTGAACCAGGATGTCATTCTCAAACACACCTTGGAAGATGCCGGAATCATAAGCAACCTGCACTAGATCACTAGAAAGTCTAGACTCGAAGACCGGCAGAGAAGGGTAAACAACCTTTGCTGCAGTTATGGCACAAAAAGACTTAGAAGGAGACAAAAGAGTACCATGGCTAACTCGTTCTTTAATTCGGTCTAGCGCCCAACCAATAGTAGACGTGCCAAAGTTGTTCTTCAATGTTACAAGGGCAGGAGAGCCTTTCACTAAATGGACTAAGTATGAGGCATCCTACAACTTCACTTTAGCAGAAGCCAAACTCTCAATAAAGCCGAGCGATGGTAGATGAGCCTTTCTTGTGAGTAGAAGCCTTTGGACCGCCTTAGCGGAAGTCCGAAAGTCAGCCAAGGTAACCTGACGAGCTTGGTCAAGTCCCACTTGAATTGATCGATGCTAGAAGACCAAGAGGAGCGTGTATGGTGCAAGTCTTCTAGAAGGTGCCGAGAAGTTGAAGCAAGGTGCATAAAGGCCTGCCATCCAAAACTACAAGGAAACGGGCAGTCCGCCAAAGTTAGGTCCACTATACCATTGGTGAAAGTCCTAAAAATAAGAAAAAGGAGATTCATGAGAAAAGAACACTAAAGTCAGTGTACCCTGCAGACTGTGGACTCAAAAGAACACGGTCAAAGTATTGGGAGCCACCTACGTCAGACGTAGACTCGACTACCAAGGCCTTATGCCGAGTTATCTTTTGAGAAGAGGAGACTAAGGTGGGGTGTACTTCATCCTCATAGTTAAACGAGGAATTCATGAGAAAATTTCAAAGAACGTGCTTACGGAGAAGCAAAAGTTTGAAAAAAGCTTAAAAATGGGCAAGTCCGTGCAAAGAGAGCCTAAGTAGCCTAAAAATTCGAAAAAGTGCTTAAAAAGGCGAGCCTCTACATAGAGGGCTTAAGGAACCTTTAAGTAAAAAAAGCGCTAAAAAAGGGACAAGTCTCTACAAAGAGAGTCTAATTAGCCTAAAGTTTAAAGAAAGAGCCTAAAGAGGGCGAGTCTCCACTAAGAGAGCCTACCTAGCCTAAATTTTGAAAAAAATCCTAAATGTAGTAAGTCTTTGAAAAGAGAGCCTACTTGGAAAAAAAATTCAAAAAATGTGCTAAGGGATGGCGAGTCTCTGAAAAAAGAGTATACTTGGCCGAAAAAAGCCAAACGATAGTGAGTCTCTGAAAAGGAAGCCTACTTAGCCGAAAAGAGCCAAAGGGTAGTGAGTCTCTAAAAAGGGAGCCTACATGGCTAAAAAAAAACAAAGGGTAGTGATCTTTGAAAAGGGAGCCTACTTGGCCCAAAAGAGCCAAAGGATAGTGAGTCTTTGAAAAAGCCTACTTGGCCAAAAAGAGCCAAAAGGGAGCGAGTCACAATAAAGGTAGCCTACTTTGCCAGATTTCTAAAAAGAATGCCTTAAAGAGTGACACTCTAAGAAGAGAACATAATTAGCCGTAATTTTTGAAAAAAGTGCCCAAAAGAGGTGAAACTAAAAAAATGAGAACTTACTTGGCCAAAATTTTGAAAAATTTTGAAAAATGATAAAGGATGTTGGGAGTCTCCGAGGGTCGACCAAAGAGTGCCAAAAGACCCCAGGGGTCAGACAAAGGATGCCAGGAGTCCCCAAGGGTCGCCCAAAGGGTGCTAGAATACCCTCGGGGTCGGACAAGGGAGGTCACAACCCTCAAGGGATCGACCAAAGGAGGCTACAACCCCTAGGGGGTTGGCCAAGTTCATCTAGACCCTTCGGGGGTCAGCCAAAGGGTGGCCACAACCCCTAGGGGGTTAGCCAAACTACCATAACCCCTCCCGGAAGGCGTTGACCCCGAGCGGGGTCAGCCAAAGGGTGGCCACAACCCCTAAGGAGTCAGCCAAGGAAGGCGTTGACCCCTCGGGGTCGGCCTTTGTAGCCTTAACCCCGCACGGGTCAACCAAGTAAGTCCGGCCCCTCTAGGAGTCGACTAAAGAAGGCCTCGACCCCTTAGGGGTTGGCCCTTGCAGCCTCAATCCTCTCGGGGTCAGCCAAAGAAGGCGAACACCCCTAGGAGAAAAGCCGTAGAGTTTAGAACTCTCCTGAAAGTCGACCGAGTCCAAGTGACGACTATACTCACTGATAGGGAGAAGGATTTCGCTGAAGTTGAACACCCCCCCCTTAAGGGGGCAAGTCGTTGAGGTCATTAGTGACCGAGTCAAAAACTGATCCTTGAGGGGACGGGCAAAGGCGAACACCCCCAAGAGGTTGGGGGAAACCGTGAAGGTCAGAGATGTTCTAAGAGCCGGTCGAGTCCAAGTAACAACAGGATCCGCTAATAACGACCAAGAGTTACACCGAAGGTGAATACTCCCCTAAGGGGGGCAAGCCGTGGAGGTCATGATGGATCGAGTCCAAAGCCGATCCGTGAGGGAACGGTCAAAGGCGAACAACCTTTAAAAAGGGGAAAAGCCGTGGAGGTTAGAGCTTCTATAAGAGCCGATCGAGTCCAAGTAATATCCTAGGTCGTTGCACCTTTAAGGGGTATGTCCTGGAGTTACACCGAGAAGGCTCGCACCTTAAGGGGTATGCCTCATATTTAGTCCATTTAGTGAAAGGCTCTCCTGTCCTTGTAACATTGAAGAACAACTTCGGCGCGTCTACTATTGGTTGGGCGCTAGACCGAATTAAAGAACGAGTTAGCCATGGTACTCTTTTGTCTCCTTCTAAGTCTTTTTGTGCCATAACTTGCAAAGATTGGCCGAGTCCAAGTAACTCTCCAGACAACACTGTTACACCTCTCAATGCTATCCAGCAAAGATGATTTGAATGAAAAGTATTTATAGGTATGGACACCATAAATACATCAGAGGGACTAGTTGTGCACATGGACTGGCTGAATCAAAACAATATGTACAAGTATGAACAGACGAACACGTCATAGAGACTATTTTGTGATAACAGTAGGCTAAATGCTACAAGTTGTGAACGATCAGTTTGAGTTACAAATCAGAGAAGGGGTTCGTCTTGGAGGTGTACGTCTATATAGGCAGTCAATGACGACTCTGTATGATGCTCTCAAGTGTACTAGGAGGAAACCATGAGCTTGTTCGATCTACTATTTAATTTGTTGGGCGAGTTACTTTATATTCACATTTCTTTATCATAGGTTTATTCATCATCATAATTCTCATAACTAATTTTGGTGTATGTACTAGTATGTAACATTATGTATAGTAGATTCAATTGGTTTAAAGTTTAAATAATTTGAAGTAATTTTAGACATTTAATCAGTTGTCTCTTTTGTTTTCCAGATTTCAAAATAAGTAATAACAATTGTTTTATTGAAAAAACAAAATAAAATATAAGAGTTCAAATATTATGTAACTAACAAATAGATTTTATATTGTTGGAAGTTTAGATCTTATTTTATTTAAATATTTAAATTTAGGTTCGTTGTTAGGAATGAATCTAAAGTCCATTTTAGCAATTCACACAAATTCAAAATTTTGATTAGGGTGCAATAGTCAATTGCAATCGAATAATTCTTTAATAATTTATAGAAAAACTGATTTAGACATTCATTTAAAGTCTATAAAATTGTAGATTTTCACTTAATAAGTATCCGAAAAGTAAGATATTCTCCTAGTTGTCTCATTCATTATTTAGTCTTTGGACTTTTAATGCCCCTTTTATATGTATATTTAGAATTCATAATGAGTTTGGTGTTTTAAGGCGTGTTTGTTTTTTGTAGAAAAATGTGGAGTGAAAAGGAGCGGAAGGGTTAATTGTGGTTAAATTCTTGTTTGAGGATTGATGAAAGTAGTGATTAAATAATTAATTACTTGTTTTGAGTTTGAAGTTAGTAGTGGTTTAGTGATATAGTTGATGTGAAAGTTGTTGAATATGTTTGATAGAGGATTGGATGAGTGGTTAAAAAAGAGTTTTTACTACTAAATACAAACGAGTGATTTTTTAAGACTAATATTAAACCACTTCTCTTCTAAAAAACAAACAAACATAGCAAGGGTTATTGGGCTATTAACTTGAGGTTTTAAAAATGGAACCACGAGCTTTTAAATTGACAATTATTCGAGATTGTTTGGATTTGCTAATATCCTTTATTACGAGTCATTTGAGATAATTTCTTGTTACCAGTTTAAATAAAAAATCTAACATAATATTTTTTGATATCCTATTACATGTAAGATTTTGGTTAATTAGTATCCATTAAAATTGATTTCCAAGATACTTTTATTAATCCTAATAAATTTGGTTGTGATGGTAAGTTTTGGGAGTTAAGAATTAACTATATACGTCCTATTTTCACTGTCTTGATGTTACAGTCGTTTGGAAGGCTCGAACGTGGTTCTCTAGGCTCATTTCTCGAGGAGTTTAGTATCTTCAAAGGTAATGACTTTTTCTTAGGATTATGTGGTTCATAAGGCTACATCAACTTGATATTTACCTCATGATTGTTGGATTTATCCGTGGATGCCTGATCAAACCTGTTTATTGAATGTCTATTGAATGTTCTTATGAGCTGTTGATGTTTGTTTAGTTGTTGATATGAAATGTATGTCGTCCTGAATACATGTTTCTTGTATTACTAAATTATGCTAGTGTTGATTCATGTTCTTAATTCATGTTTCTTATATTATTGAAATATGCACTTGTTGAGTACGATTCTAAATACATGTTCTTTTATTATTGAACTATGTACGTGTTGATTACTACCCTAAATACATGTTCCTTGAATCATTGAACTATGTACGTGTTTAATAATGTCATGATTTCATATTGCTTAAATTGTTGTATTGTTCACATCCTTGTTCCTATTCAATATTATTAGATGTTGAGCATGTAATTAGAATGTTATACATATGCTTGCTTGTCTTAGTTTACTGCTTAGCGGTATATTACATTGAGTATGTTTACCTAGATAGTTATCTGTCGTTATCCTGTCATTCTTAGATGTGTCAGTTTGTCATTATCCAAATGGCTAAGTATGATTTTTGGAAACCATTGACTTAGTACCTAGTTTGTGACTCATGAAACCTAAACTTAAATCATTGGCATAAGTCTACCACTGACTGAGTTGCAGCTTTGAGCAGAGTATAGTCATGCTCGACCAGAGACCTAGTGAGGGTCGTTGGTACCTAGTCTAAGTTACATACTCCTTGTTAGGCACGTGTAGACCTTGTATGGGTTCAGCTGGTGTAGGCCTACCCTTAACCGTATACAACTGCTTGCAGTATATGCTACACATATCTGGTCTTGGCAGAGCTTCCACTCTGATTCGAGCTTCTTAGTCTTTCATTGGTTTGTGCACAACTCGATCGTAGCAGCTCGAATCTGAGCTAGTGACACACATGGAAGGCTGCCACTCTCCCTCACTACTCCATTCATGTTAGATCTGTGGCTGTCGTTTTAGCAAACACCTAGGAGATGCACAACAGCTCGAATCATTACGAACTGGACCCAACCTCCATCTATACCTTGAGCCACCGAAAATCGAATCACCAATAGGCTCGATTAGTGAGTAGTTGGACCACCTTGTTGTCGGGCTTCCAATTTGTAGCTATTGGGTTTTAAATAAAAACCAGGGAAATAGTAGTGAATAGCTACTTTTGAAGAAATAATTCATGAGACATCTAAACTTTTTTAGCCTTTAATTAGATGTCTATTTCGAAAATTGGCGAAGAGGAAAATTTCATCCCCTAGATACCTTTATGCTATTTTAGAAAAACCATAATTGAAATTAAATTTTAAAAAAATTCAAACCCTTAAATAGTGAAGATAAATTATCTCCACAATCACTTTCAACGGATTCTATTCAACCAAATCATATTCAATCATATTCAATCAACCACTTTTTTCCATAAAATAAGATGAGATTTAGTTAAAATCTTGCGAAACTAAAATAATAATAAAAACAAAGGATCATTATATTTTTTTTCGAAGTCGGTTTGACATTTTTATATATTTTTTAAATATATTAATTGATTAAAAATAAAAATTGAGTGTTAGATTTTTCCAATCTCAAATAAGTGTACAAATTTCTACCTATGCAATGCATACTTCTACATACGCATAAACACTTCTATATACTGTTTAGTGTATTGATTAGAAGAATTTCTAAGGGCGAGTTCGGGAGGATTCCCGTTTAAGGGTTTAAATTGGCAAAAAATATCTTAGACGTGAACAAAATCTCCTCGTCAAGCAATGAAGTAAAAAAAAAAAAAAATACTAACATAAGTGTCGAAGATGAGGTCTACAACAACTTGAATGTGGAATGGGTGAAGAAGGAAGACCAAAAAAAGTAAATGTTGAAAAAGGAAGACAATCTGTTGAACGACCCGTCTCAGACTAGGGACATCCTAGACTACTTAAAACATGCATGGTTTAAAACAACTCTTAAAATTCAGAAATCAGGGTAATAAATGTTTCAGTTAATAATCCATAGAAGTCATTTAAAACATGTAAAGCGGGTACCCGATTGTCAATCATTTTTAAGCAAGGAAAACTAAAGAAAAACGCCTAAGAAGCGATCAAGTTCGCAATAAGTTCATTCAGATAACATGCAACAAAAGGAAATGCCCTAAAACTTGACACCACACGACACGAATCCATGATCTTTCTAGCAATCCCGATTAGCCATCCTGGTAGAGCCCATGCGTACCTGTGGAATCCACAGAAAAGAAACGGGGTGAGTTATGAAACTCAGTAAGGATCCCCAACCGAGATCAACATAATTAAACAGTTAACACTTAAAAATATGAGAATAGGGGCAGATAAGCAACAGACAGTAGGAGTCCCGTAGGACTTGACAATGCCGGATGGTTACTAGGTGGTGATGGTGACTCTGGGGCTATCCCGAAGGGATATGCCACTCCCGGGTCCCACATAATCAATCGTGTACATCCGGGGCTAACCTGATAGGGAATGACACTAACGGGCCTTCTATTGGGTCACCTGCTCGAGATTCTATCAACACATACATAACTATCACGTAATATCCTCCTATCGAGAGTACACAGAGAAATCCACAATCGCATGTATAACCGGTAAGTAAACACTCGACATCCCTAAATTCATCTAGATTATTCTAAGCGCGAAATTAATTCGTGATAGGGATTACATAAATTTCCCTTACCTTGGCCGAAGGTCTCTAATCCCTTACATTGCTCGAATTACATGTTCCAACGTCGTTTTCCAAGCTTAACTAGTCAAACCGGGTATAACAGTGAGAATTTGGCCTTAAAACCATAAAAAACGGACTCATAACGATGAAAGTACCAAAAAATCACTACCCGACAATTTTTTGGCAAGGTGACGGTGGTGCGTGGCCGGACGGCGGAGGTGGACGGCAGTGCGTGGGAAATATTGGCCGGAGCGTGAAGAACACATGCGTTCTGGGCTCGCTGGCAGGTTCGGAGTGGCTGACAGGCTCGGGAGCACACACGACTAGGCTTGGAGGCGGAGGCAGGTTTGGAACGGCTCCACCAATTCGAAGCTGGTGCGACAGCAGCGGTCTCTCACTGGGCGACACGTGTCGATGACTTAGAGGCTGTTGGGAGGCGACGGGTGGTTGGTCGTCTGGGCGGTGGCGGCGACCTCTCACATGGCTACGCGTGTCGATGACTCAGAGGCTGGCTCGGCGGCGACGGGTGTTGCGACACGTGGCGTTCGCCTGCTAGCGAGTTGGGCGGGGACGGTGCCCTCAGGTGGTGACACGCGGCATGAGGAGGTTGGTGGACTGGATGGCGGCGACAACATTTGATGCGTGGCGAACAATGGACGGTTGGACGACGGCGGTGCCCTTTTCCTTGGCAACACGCGACGGACGATGGTTGGCTCCTCGGATTCCAGCAGCGACAATCAGTTTGAAATCATGACCTAAAATTTCAAATTTGGCCTTTTATAGCTGCTTGAAAAGAAGGGGAAATTACGAAAATGCCTCTAAGGCCAAAATTACCAAAATGCCCCTAAGGTAAAAAATGACCTTTTTACCCCCAGTTTTTAAATTCCGACTTTGCACCTCCCGAAACATGTTTTTAATAATTACATTTTACCGAAAATAAAATTTTAAAAGGACCCCCAGGATTCCCGATAAGCCCAAAAAGACTAAAACTGACCTCGAAACAAAAGGGCGGAAGACCGGGCTGTTACAATATTCCCCCCTTATGAAATGTTCGTCCTCAAAAGTGGACTAAGGTAAGAATAGCTCGGGGTAGTGTGTAGGCATGTCGTCTTCTCTCTCACAGGTGGCCTCTTCCACTACTTGACTTCTCCAGAGTACCTTGACCAACAATATCTCTCGGTTTCGCAAAACCTTCCTGTCCTTAGCCAGAATCTGAACCTGCTTCTCCTTGAAGCTCAAATCCTCATTCAACTGTAACGGCTTGTGGTCAATAATATGCGTAGGGTCGTGAACATACTGCCTCAGCATCGAAACATGAAAAACATCATGGACAGTGGACAAGGAGGGAGGCAAGGCTAAGCGATATTTAACTGCTCTAATCCTCTCGAGGATCTCGAAAGGTCCGATAAAACTTGGGCCAAACTTGCCTTTGGTTCCAAACCTCAGAATTCCCTTCATGGGAGAAACCTTGAGGAACACATGATTCCCCACTTCAAACTCCAACTTTCGGCGTCTAATGTCTGCGTAGCTTTTCTGTCGACTCTGTGCGGTAAGCATCCTCGCACGGACCTTATGAACTGCGTCATTGGTCAACTGTAGCAACCCAGGGCCCAAAAGTTTTCTCTCTCCTACCTCCTCCCAAAACGCGGGCGATCTACAAAGTTTGCCATCCAAGGCCTCGAATGGAGCCATCTCAATGGTGGACGAGTAGCTATTATTATATGCAAACTCCATGAAGTACAGCCACTGATCCCAACTACCAGGAAAATCAAGCACGCAGGCTCTCAGCATGTCCTCCAAAATCTAGTTGACCCTCTCGATCTAACAGTCTGACTGTGGATGAAAATTGGCACTGAACTTACATAAGGTTCCAAGGCCCTCCTGCAACCCCTTCCAGAAGTGTGAGGTAAACTAGGCGTCTTTATCTGAAACAATGCTAACTGGCACTCCGTGATAACGCACAATCTCCTTCAAATACAACAAGGCCCACTTCTCAACAGAGTAGTCTAACGCTCCTGGTACAAAGTGGGAGATTTTCGTAAGTCACTCCACGATCACCCATATTACGTTAAAACCTTTCGGCATCCTAGAGAGACCCGATATGAAATCTATAGAAACATCTTCCCACTTCCACTCTAGGATACTCAAAGGTTGCAACAGTCCTGCTGGTTTTTGTCTCGGTGCCTTTACCTGCTGACATGTCAGACACTTACTAGCAAACTCGGCTATATCTTTTTCATATTATTCCACCAGAAGCTCTGATTTAGGTCTTGATACATCTTGGTACCCCCTGGGTATTAAGCAAACGGCGAACTGTGGGCATATGATAATAACTCAATCATGATCTCGGCATCAGCAGGAAATAACAGTCTCTGTCTTAACTGCAACCAACCATCAGAGGTAACTGACCAGTCACTACCCTCCTCGGCGTGCACCTTACCGAACAACACTGTCAGACCCTGATCTCTCTGCTGTCCCTCTACAATCCTCTGTCTCAACGAAGACTGGATGGTCAGACTAGCCAACTACGTGGTAGCCTCCTGAACTAACACAATCCCGGCTCTGCTCAACTCTCGCTACAAAGGAGTCTGAGTTACAAGTAAGGCCACTTAATGAGAGGTTTTCCTACTCAAGGCATCAACAACCATATTTGCCTTCCCTGGATGGTAGAGAATCTCACAATCGTAATCATTTACTAGCTTCAACCAACGTCGCTGTCTCATATTTAACTCCTTCTGAGCGAAAAAGTACCTTAAACTCTAATGATCTGTGAAAATCTGGATCCTTTCCCCATACAGATAATGTCTCTAAAGCTTAAGGGCAAAAACCACTGCTGCCAACTCTAGGTCGTGAGTCGGGTAATTCTTCTTGTATTCCTTAAGTTGTCTTGACGCGTAAGCTATCACCTTCCCTTTCTGCATAAGCAACACCCAAGCCACTTTTGAAAGCATCGCAATACACAACAAAACCGCCTGAATCCTCTATAAACTGCCAAATACTGGAGTGGATGTCAGACGTCTTTTTAGCTCTTGGAAGCAATTTTCACACTCCTCTGTCCAGGCAAACATTTGTCTTTTTCTGGTCAACTGAGTCATAGGCCCTGCCAACTTTGAGAAGTTTGCCACAAATCGTCGGTAGTAACCAGCTAATCCCAGAAAGCTCCGCACTTCTGCAACCGAAGTAGGACTGCACCAATTAGCCACTATCTTTATTTTAGCGAGATCTACCGAAATTCCCCTGCTCGAAAAACATGCCCTAAGAAGGCAACCTTGCCTAGCCAGAACTCACACTTAGAAAACTTTGCATACAACAGATTCTGTCTCAGTGTTGACAATACGTTTTTTAAATGCTTCTCATTGTCAGACTTGGTCTTAGAGTAGATCAGTATATCGTCGATGAACACAATCACAAACTTGTCTAAGAACTCCTTAAACACCCTATCCATCATGTCCATAAATGTGGTCGGTACGTTGGTCAACCCAAAAGACATCACCACGAACTCATAATGTCCATAATGGGATCTAAATGCTGTCTTGGGAATGTCCTCCTACCTGGTTCTCAACTGATGGTAGCCAGAACGAATATCAATCTTGGAGAACACTTATGCTCCCTGAAGTTTATCAAACAAGTCGTCGATCTTTGCCAACGGATACCTGTTCTTAAGTGTCACCTTGTTCAGGTCTTGGTAGTCAATACACAACCGTATCGACCCGTCCTTCTTTTTAACAAATAGAACTGGAGCACCCCATGGAGACACGCTTGCCCTAATAAACCCACTGTCAATCAACTCTTGCAACTAATCCTTCAGTTCCTTTAGCTCTGCTTGAGCCATTCTGTAAGGTGCCCTTTAAATAGGCACAGTACCGAGTTGCAGCTCGATATAAAAGTCAACCTCCCGAGGTGGTGGTAATCCTCGCAGCTCGCTTGGAAACACGTCAACAAACTCCTCAACCATAGGCACTGCGTCGACTAACGACTTGGCTTCCTTCTCTCTAGTAATCGATGACAAGTAACCTCTCGCGCTCGAGGATAAAAACTTACTTGCCTTTAACAACGAAATGATCTTTACGCATTCCCTAGACTTTCGCCCCTTAAACTTGAAGCTAGGTCTCGATGGCGGGCTGAACACTACCTCCTTACGGGGACAATCAATCACATCGTGGTGCTTAGATAGCTAGTCCATACCAATAATTACATCAAACTCACTTATAGGTAGCACTATGAGTGTAACATCCAGATCATGACCATCTATAGTCAGTTTGCAGGCCTTGACCTTTTTGCAAGCTGTCATGCTCACTCCTGTTGGAGTGGCTACTACTAACTCGAACCTCAAGGGTTCCAACTCAAACTCAGCAGAGGAGACAAAATGAGCATATATAAATGAATGGGAAGAGCCTAAATCCAACAATACGCATGCAAAATGACCAAGTATGGGTAAAGTACCTGTGACTGCACTACCACTAGCCTCGGCCTCCTGCCTGCTGGTGGGAAAAACCCATCCCTCCTACTGTGCCAACCTGGCTGCAGGCGTGTTGGCTGGGTGAGGCGCTATCGCTGGCTGCTGACCACCTCTGTAGACACAACTATTCACAAAATGCCCAGACTTCCCATACTTGAAACAGACTCTAGAAGCGGCGTTACACTACTCTTTGTGCCTTCTACCACACTACCTACACTCTTCCACTACCTTGGATCTTGACCTCGGCCCTGTTGGATGCTAGTAAACTTGCTGATATTGTCCTGTCTATCTGCCTCGGTAAAGTACTTATCGTAAAAGGCGGTCTTGAACTGAGCCCAATCCATAGGCCCGTTGGCAGGCATTCTCCTCTTGTTCTCGGCCTTGTACCAGCTCTTCGCTTTGCCATGATGACTAATGTGACACACCTCACCATTTGGTCTTCGGGATACTCCATATTATCAAACAGATCCTTCATATCCTCAATCCAAGTATCAGCCACCAACGGATCCATGGAAGAGCCATCAAACACCTCACCATTTTGGTTTTTATTCGGCTCTACCGGGGTTAGCACCTGCTGTGCTGACACTACTGCTATGGCTGTAGTCGTATCCTCACTCTCAACTGCAACATGATCCTGTGGCCGTGCGAGAGCCACCGAGGTAGCACTGACATCTGGGACCTCCCTCTCAAGGGCATCTGCTCTAGGTGGGGCAACATCCTGCTGCGAAACTGCTTGGATTGTTGGCAACAACTCCTGTATAGTTCCCCTGATCATCATCTTGATAGCGGCTATTGCCTCCATAGTCAACTCTGGCACTACCGTCGCTCCGGCTGGTGGGTCCAAGGGTCCGACTGGCTTACTGGGCGCTCTGGTGTTCCTCCTAGGGACGGCTGGTACTCCAGCTCCTCTTCCCTTTTCTCTACCCTTACGGTTAATGCGGCTAACACTTCTGCGGGTGCTCCTCTCAGACACACTTTCGAGCTGGAAAGGAAAACTCGATCTCTTAGTCCCCTCCCGTTCAACCATTTCAAGACTACAAAACCAATAACATAGCATAACATAGCATAACATAGCACTCGCAATCTACAGCCAGAATGTAATTTTTATTATAACTAGTCATGATGGTAAACAGTACACATCGATTACCTGATGACGATCGACAGCTGAAGACCATGAAACTCAACAACTTACAATGTAAGTCAGTCTACAGAATCTATAACTCTATGCTCTGATACCATATGTAACGACCTGTCCTAGACTAAGGACACCCTAGACTACTAAAAACATGCATGGTTTAAAACAACTCTTAAAATTCAGAAATCAGGGTAATAAATGTTTTGGTTAATAATCCATAGAAGTCATTTAAAATATATAAAGCGGGTACTCGATTGTCAATCATTTTTAAGTAAGGAAAACTAAAGAAAAACGTCTCACAAGCGATCCAGTTCGCAATAAGTTCATTCAGATAACATGCAACAAAAGGAAATGCCCTAAAACTTGACACCACACGACCCGAGTCCATGGTCTTTCCAGCAATCCCGATCAGCCATCCTGGTAGAGCCTATGCGTACCTATGGAATCCACAGAAAAGAAACGGGGTGAGGTATGAAACTCAATAAGGATCCCCAACCGGGATCAACATAATTAAACAGTTAACACGTAAAAATATGGGAATAGGGGCAGATAAGCAATAGACAGTAGGAGTCCCGTAGGACCTGATAATGTCGGATGGTTACTGGGTGGTGATGGTGACTCCGGGGCTATCCCGAAGGGAAGGCCACTCTCGGGTCCCACATAATCAATCGTGTACATCCAGAGCTACCCTGATAGGGAATGCCACTCCTAGGCCTTCTATTAGGTCACCTGCTCGAGATTCTATCAACACATACATAACTATCACGTAATATCCTCCTATCGGGAGTAAACAGAGAAATCCACAATAGCATGAATAACCGGCAAGTAAACACTTGACATCCCTAAGTTCATCTAGATTATTTTATGAGAGAAATTAATTCGTGATAGGGATTGCATAAATTTTCCTTAAATTGCTCGAATTACATGTTCCGACACCGTTTTTCAATATTAACTAGTCAAACAGGGTAAAACAGTGAGAATTTGGCCTTGAAACCATAAAAAACGGACTCAGAATGATGAAAGTACCCAAAATCACTACCAAAGAATTTTCCGGCGAGGTGATGGCGGTGCGTGGCCGGACGGCGACGTGTGGGAAATACTGGCCGGCGCATGAAGAACACGCACGTTCTATGCTCGCCGGCAGGTTCGGAGTGGCTGGCAGGCTCGGAGTGCACGCGGCTAGGCTTGGAGGCGGAGGCAGGTTCAGAACGGCTCCACCAATCCGAAGCTAGAGCGGCAGCGACGGTCTCTCACTAGGCGACGCGTGTCAACGAATCAAAGGCTGGCTGGGCGGTGACGGGTGGTTGGTCGTCTGGGCTGTGGCGGCGACCTCTCACTGGGCTAGCGTGTCGACGACTTAGAGGCTGGCTGGGCGGCGACAAGTGTTGCGATGCGTGGCGCTCGCTTGCTGGCGAGCTTTGTGGCGACGACACCCTCTGCACTGGCAACACGCGGCGTGAAAAGGTTGGCGAACTGGTCGGTGGCAACAACATTCGACGCGTGGTGAACAATGGACGGCTGGACGACGACGACGCCCTCTCCCGTGGCGACACGCGACGGACGACGTTTGGCTCCTCGGATTCCGGTGGCGGCAATGTGTTTTAAATCATGACCTAAAAGTTCAACTTTGGCCTTTTATAGCTGCTGGAAAAGAAGGGGAAATTACGAAAATGCCCCTAGGGCCAAAATTACCAAAATGCCCTTAAGGTAAAAAATGACCTTTTTACCCCCAGTTTTTAAATTTCGACTTTGCACCTCCCGACACGTGTTTTTAATAATTACATTTTACCCAAAATAGAAAATTTTAAAGGACCCCCAGGATTCCTGATAAGCGCAAAAAGACTAAAACTGACCTCAAAACAAAAGGGCGGAAGACCGGGTTGTTACAATCTGCATATATCAGGTATCATTTGATTAAGTTACTTTTTATTTTACACAATTCTAATCAAAATAATTTCATTATATGGAAGTGTGATGTAGGTGTATGTATGCTCACCACTACAATTTTATAGTTATCCTTCCTCATGTTGAAGAAAGTCTAACCATTGCACAAGTTTTTCTCTATACAAAGGTGGTTATAAAAACTCAAAGCAATAATCTTCGAGGAGGATAGAGATGTACATCTAATGTATATCCATGGTATTTATAATGGTTTTTGAATCATTGCAGAAATTATACCTAGACACACCCTAGTGTACAGAGTAAATACCTAGACATCTCCATTGCAATGAAAGCTAGATCTACACTATCAAGTAAAGATGAGGTGAACAAATTTCCATACAAACAAGGATGTACATACTCAACTATCAATGAAAATTGTAAGTTAAAAAATATGTGTCCCGTATTATTTAGTTAAATCTATTTTCAATAAAAAACTAGGTATTGTTTGATGTTACTAAAATAAAATCCTATTTGAAGAATTGTTTTTTGGATAAAATTTGGAGATTTATTAAAAGTGAATCCAAAATCAAATAATAAATATATAAACAATTAGGAGGGTATAAGAGACATTTAAGTTTAGTTATTTATTTAAAATTTTCCAGAATTTATAATTTAGACATTTATTTAAACTCTTTAAAACTTCAGACATTTTTTAATTATGTTTTGAAAAAGTAGACATTTACCTAGTTATCCAAAAAACTTATAGATTTGATATAATTTTGAGCATTATTTATTTAAGCTGCTGGATTTATAAATAAACTTATATTTGGGCTTAAGGTTTAATGCAGGCTTTAAATTGGGAATTTGCAATATATATATACGCATTTTTGGACCAAGGATTTTAAACTAAATATTCTTGTAAGGTCATGTGTTATTTTATTAATCAAAGGGGAGTCGAGGATTAATTTTAAATTATCTTGGAGAAGTTAACAACAAAATAAATAGGAGCACCTACTAGTTGCATACAACCCAGCAGTCAGCTTCATTAACGAAAGGTAATCCAGCATCTTCGTAGATTGTATTTTGTAGCTTAGATCTTAGTTGGTTGATTAGAGCTTTGCTGGTTGCTCTAAACATGAGCTTTAGAGCTGTCCAGCGTAATGTTTGGCATCATGGAGCCAAACAATCATCAAGAGAGTGCTCTGTCAATGGTTACCCATTCCTTATATCTAGGTTGGGTACCTTTTGTTTTACACCATCTTCATTACATGATTCAACATGCTTCTCTGGTTTTTTCTTTGTACCTAGAACGTATCCATCAACTTTTTGCCCTCGCAAAATAGCTTGTACCATCCCTCGCCATAAGAGGACGTTTTTTCCATCAAGCTTCAAAGTCAAGACAGTGCTTAAGGGATGCTCATATGAAATATTTGGTGGTGCTTTGGTTACTTTCATAGCTGATGAGTTAGGAGCGGATGATGTCGCAATGTTGCTTGCGGAAGTTGGTGATTGATCTGCCATGGTTTTAGCTAAGATGGCTTTGATACCAAGTTTGAAAAAAAGCAACCCTAGAAATGTAGAAGATGATGAAACATAATGGACAGAGAGAATATTGCTTGATGACTTTCTCATTACACAGCACCAGCTAAATAGCTAGTGACCAAATACAGCAAGGCAAAGTTGCCCAATAGAATTCCATCACGTGGATGGTTTGTTATAATGGAAAACAAATGATAAACGACATCGCTTTGATACATTTGAAATATAGAGATAAAGCGGTGAAGTATAGGTATAACGGCTATGTTTTATCACCTTCACTAATAAGACACGTTTAAACCTGGTACGTACTTAGCTGGTGTAGGCCTACCCATGAACGTATCAGGTGCGTGCAGTTTGTGCTACGCATATGGTCCTGGCAAGAGCTTCACGACCTTGTGACTTCTGCCTACGTTTTCTTGTTGTCTAGAGTCGTTGACCGTTGGATGTCCCCTAGGTCTTCTAAGTCTTTGGGTTGATATTCCCCCATGACTCGTTAGGATACTTGCTTTATCCTTTTAGGACAAGTTGTGTTCCTAAGGATGCTAGGATAAGTTGTGTTCCTAATGAGCTGGACTAGTAGTGTTCCTATTTCAAATCTTGAAAACTTTGTTCCTATTATCTCATAGACACCTGTGAATTGAACTTTGAGGGTTCTTTAGCTTGGAACTATGAATTTGCTTACTTGTTAAATGACCGAGCTTTTGTATGCATTTTTGTACTCTAAATAGGGGTTCTTACTAAGTAATTTCCATTACTCACCCTTATTATTTTTCCCTCTAAGTAAAGAGATATACAAGGGTGATTGAGCTATAGGCACGAACTATTTCATACGTTTATGTTCTCTTATTATATCATATTCGAATAATTCTTGGCTAGGAGATTAGTTTTCAATTTAAACATTGTTGGATTATTTTTCTGAAATTTTCAATAAGAGCATTTCTCATTTAAGATTTTTATATGTCTTTAATGTTTTGAGACATGCATGCCTAAGAATTACCTCAAATAGGCTTTATTTTAAGTTAGACTTTTACATATATGACCCCCTGACTCGCTTGGATATCGAGCTTGGAGCCTATATTTGCTTCATATATTTAGGACAAGTTGTATTCTTGATTAGCTAGACTAGTTGTGTCCCATTTGATCTAGGACAAGTTATGTCCTGAAGAGTTAGGAAAAGTTATTTTTCGTATTATTTGAACTAGTTATGACCCATTTGAGCAAAGACAAGTTATGTTTATGAAGAGTCTGGACAAATTGTGTTATTGATTAGGTGGACTAGTCGTATCCCATTTAAGCAAGGACAAGTTGTGTTCCGTATTAGCTGGAGAGTTGTGTCCCATTTGAGTCAGGACAAATATTTTTCTGATTAGCTGGACTAGTTTTGTCCCATTTGAGTCAAGACAAGTACCATTCCTGAAGAGACATGACAAGTTGTGTTCATGATGAGCTGGACTAGTATTGTCCCTTTGACCTTGATAATCATTGTTCCTAGGATCACTTAGATACCTGCGAGCTTAACCTTGAAGGTTCCCGAGCTTAAAGCGAACAAGCTCATGATTCTTGATGACTTTCGAGTTAGGAAAAAAGTTCTTAAATCACCTTGTCATCTGATAGAGGTCTGTGACCATGGCTGTGCTGTGCTTTAGATTATGATATCGAGTGTTAGGTTGTAGATGATATATGTGGTTACTCGTTAAATGTCAGACAAACATATGTATTTTGTACCCTATGTAAGGATTCTTATTGAGTATTTCTCTATACTTACCCTTATTATTCTCCCTTAGCTATACAATTTATATTTTGTACCCTTTCGAGCTGGACAAGGTTGTTAGATCATGGGGGACATGTGTTTAATCAACTTTCCTACCAAATCTCTATTTATTCTGGCACATAAATTTAGGGATCGAAGAGATTATGGCACATCGTGTTCACCAAGAAATGATCCAAAATTGGATCTTGGTCTATTTGAGATTGTTCATTTTAATCGTAATCAAAGATGTTTTCTTGTCTCTCATTTCTTTTCTGAATAAATCGAAGAACCTAATGGATCGAACACATCCTTGGCTGCTATGAAAGATATCGGCATGCATTGCGGAAGGAACCTTCAATTCTGTTTTGAGAGTCTTAGACGTTTTCAGAGTAAGGTCTGCTTATTACCCCTCATTTGTTTTATCATTCTTTTGTTGAATCGAATGCACATGGTAGGAAACAATTAGAAAACTTATAACCCTTGAGTGAATTTGTAGTAGTTAGATGATATCGAGATATGACCCAATTTAGGCAAAAAGTGTATCTGGGTAGGATGGTGACCCAAGCGAGAGTTTAATAGCTTCTTGTGCTTCTTCTTTCACTAGCATTTCTTGTTTGTGATGCTGCTTGCACCTTCTCGATATTTTATTTATGTTATTTCATTTCTCAATAACTATTTCAATTTAGTTATTTCACATTAATGTCTTTTATTTATTTCTTGACCACGAGACTATTTTACTTTTTTTATCATATGAGATTTATTATTTATTTGATTAAGAGCAAGTTTTAACATGCTTGATAGTAATTTGCATAAATATTTTTGCAAATTTGTGTTTAAGAGAGAAAATGTTTATTTTAGATGGAATTTAATACAAAGTTTAATTTGATATTTTATGAGATGTTGGAGAGAAATTGAAGAGAGGTTGAAGAAGAGTTGAGGAGAGATTATGATATCCCAAAAAAAAACAAAGAAATTAAAATCTTTATCTTACTCTCCTCTTCTTATCCTCCAAATCCAATAACAAGTAGGTAGGTTTTCGATTTCTTACTTTTAATTTTATGTCAGAATGAAATGTTACAAAATCTATAATTTTGTTTTCGTATATAATTATGTACACAATTTTTTTTGAATAAAAGAAAAATATAAATATAGCGGATGATAAGTTTTATTGTTATAGGAAAATATTTCCCGAGATATGTTGTGAGGCTAGAACCTCACAAAGAACACCCGATGACCGGGAAAGGGTCGGCAAAGCCCTTTCCCACCGCCCCTGGGTCTGCTAAAGAAGGCCTTGACCCCTATGGGGTTGGCCATGGCTGCCTTGACCCCTCGGGGGTTGGCTGAGCCCATTTCGGCTCCATTGGGGGTCGGCCAAAGAAAGCTTAGACCCATAGGGGGTCGGCCATGGCAGTCTTGACGCCTCAGGGGTCTGTCAATGCCATTCCAGCCTCCTAAGGGTCGGACAAAGAGGGCTAGGACCCTTAGGGGGTAGGCCAAAAGCGCCTTGACCCCTTGGGGGTCGGCTGAGCTCAATTCAACTCCACGAAGGTCCGCCAAAAGAGGCCGAGACCTCCAGATGTCGGCTATGGTGCCCTTAACCCCCCTGTGGGTTGGCTAAGGCCAATACGACCCTTCCGTGGCTGGCAATAGTAGGTTTGACCCCCAAGGGTCGAACGTGGAGGTAATGACTCTCTCCTAGGAGTCGACCGAGTCCAAGTGACGAATGGATCTGCTGATAACGGCCAAAAGTTAAGCTGACAAGGCCATAATCTCTTTTAGGAGCGAGTCGTGGAGATGATGATCCGTAAGGGTCAACCGAGACCAAAGCCGACCTCCAAGAAGATCAGTCAAGTGGGCCAACCTGAATGAATTAGTCGTGAAGGTTAAGAGTCTCTTGTGGATGAGTCGACCAAGTCCAAGTAATCTCTTTAGAATCATTTTGCTGTAAGGTAGTAGTGGCTGGAGGTTAAAAAGAGTAGGCCTATATCCCTCGAGGATTGGTCGTGGAGTTTAGGACTCTCCCCTAGAACTCGAGCGAGTCCAAAGTAACGATTGGATCTGCTGATAGCGGCCATATGTTAAGGGCGAGTCGTGGAGGTGAAGACCTATAAGGGTTGAAATAGACCAAAGCCAGCCTCAAAGGAGATCGGTCGACGGCCTACTAAGAAGAAGGTTGCAGTGGAGAAGTCAAAACCCGTTCTGGTAAAGTTCACCTCCACGGAGGAACCCGTTCTGGTAAAGTTCAAGCTTCCGACCATCAAAACGTATGACGAGTCCAAGGATCTTGTGGAGCACCTAGATTCCTATCGAGCATGGATGGAAATCCATGGAGTCCGAGATGTAATCAAGTGGCGAGCGTTCTCATTCACGCTCACAGGACCAGCGAGGAGATGATTCACGTAGCTCAAGCGCAAATATTATGCCTCATTCAGAGAGCTAGCAAGAGCTTTCGTCACTCACTTCTTGGAATGGCGAGATCAGAAAAAGTTGATCACCCATCAACTGACTGTGAAACAAATAAGTCATGAAACTGTTCGGGGAGTACATAACACGCTTCAATAATGAGGCACTTCAAGTCGAGGGGTACACCGATGGTCCAGCTCTTGCAGCGGTCGGGGCCGGGCTCAAGGATGAGAAGTTCCTCTGATCACTATGGAAGAAAGCTCTAGTCACATATGTCGAGCTGTTGACCTGGGCGCAAAAGTACATGAGCGGAGGGGAGCTAGTCAACTCTTAAGGTGCCAATAAAAGAAGACGCTCTATTTAAGAGCGAGAGAAGTAAACAAGCTGTCGTGAGTCTGATTACAAGGACTCGCGAAAGTGGAGGGTAGAAGAGCGCCCAATAAAGAAAGAGAAGACTGACCGAAAAGGAGTACCGCCTAGCAAGTTTGAAAAGTACACCCGAACAATAGTTCCAGTGGAGCAAATCTTTTTGGAGATTCAAGATAAAGAGGACTTGAAGTGGCCGAGTTTGATAAAAGCGGGATACAACAAAAGAAATAAGGGCAAGTACTGCCTATTTCACAGGGATCACAGTCACGAGACCTTAAGTTTCTACGATCAGAAAGAGTCCATAGAGTTTCTCATCTAAAGAGGACGACTGGATAGGTATGTAAGAGGGTGGAAAAGTAGCTAAGTCCCCTAACAAGAAAAGAGAAGGTGAAAAGTCACCATCGCCAAAAGAGATCAGAACCATCATTGGAAGACCTGCTGAAGGGGAGTCCAATCGGAGTCGAAAAGAAAATGTGAGACAAGCCAGAGGCGTGCTAAGGGTAAAGAAGTGCGAGTGATTGCAGCGGCAGATGAGCAACTTGACTTCATTACCGCTAAGGTTGTCGCACTATACCAACCCCATAACGATGCATTGGCGGTATCATTAACTCTCTCCAACATCAGCATCAAGAGGATCCTTATTAACGGGGGTAGTTCGGCGGATGTGCTATCGCTAAAGGCTTATGACGCCATGAAGTTGGAAAGAGAAAGGCTCAAGTCAAATACGACACCCTAAGTAGGATTCGATGGGAGCACTCTTACCCCTGAAGGTTCTATCGAACGTCCCGTAACCTTTGGCGAGGGGGACAACATAATCCTCCACTTTGTAACTTTTCTGGTGGTGATTGACAATTTCGCCTACAATGCGATATTGGGAATACCCATAATATATGGGTTAAGGGCGGTCGCGTCAACCTACCCCCAACTGATGAAATTCCCTACTCATATAGGGTTAGGGAAAGTTGTAGGAGAACATCTATCTTCGAGGGAATGCTACCACACAACCTTACGAGGAGCGGTAGAAATCACTAAGGTAAAAGCTATAAAGGAGAAGCTAGTGGTAGGTGAGGCTGTCTAAGAGGCAGCACCTACAGAGAGTCAGCCCTCGGAAATAGACCTGAGTCCTTTCTCAAGAAGAGTTGAGCGAGGCAGAGGAGAACCTCCCGATGAATTAGAAGCTGTCTTATTGTTAAGTTAAACGCACGGTCAATATTGGAATCTGTTTAAGTTCGGAGCAACGAAGAAGCCTTGTAGAGTTCCTGAGAAGAAATGTCGATGTGTTTCCTTGGACCGCCGACAACATGCCGGGTATATATCCAAGTGTTATGGTCCACATGCTCAATGTCGACTAGGATCATAAGCCGATACGCCAGAAGCAGAGAGTGTTCAATCACGAGTGCAACAAGGTCATTATCGAGCAAGTAGACAAATTATTGAAATCTAGGTTCATTCGGGAGGTACACTGCCCCGGACAAGGAAGTGGAGGACATGCATTACTTCCCATTACCTCGCATAGACCAATTGGTGGATGCGACAACGGTGCACGAGCTATTGACTTTCATGGACGCCTAATCAAGGTACAACAGATAAGAATGTTTCCTCATGATCAAAAGAAGCTGTCCTTTATCACCAGTAAAGGCTTGTATTATTACAATGTAATGCCTTTCGACCCGAAGAATGCCAGCCCAACGTGTTAAAGGCTGGTCAACAAAATGTTCACCCACATGATTGGAAAGAGCATGGAGGTTTACGTGGATGACATACTGGTGAAGAGTAAGCAGGTGGAAGGACATCAGCACAACCTGATTGAGGCCTTTAACACCTTACGCCAATACAAAATGAAGCTCAATTCGAGCAAGCGTGCAGTTGAAGTCCGTTCAGGGAAGTTCCTAGGTTTTCTTGTACACCAAAGAGGGATTGAGGCCAATACAGGAAAGAACCGGGCTGAGCTTGACTTAGAACCGCCTCAAATGCTAAAGAAGCTGCAGAGCCTAAATGGGAAGGTAGCCGCCCTAAGTGAGTTTATAAGCTGAGCAACAAATAAGTACCTCACTTTCTTCAAACTTTAAAAGAATAAGGGAAAGTTCAAATGGACCCCAGAATGCGGAAAAGCCTTAGATGAACTTAAGACCTACTTGGGCTCTGCACCCCTTCTATCCAAGCTAGTTCTAGGAGAGAACCTCTTCCTCTACTTAGACACATCAGAGAAGGCGGTAAGTTCAGTCTTGATTAAGGAAAGTTATGGGTACCAGTAAGCGTTGTACTATACCAGTAAAGCCATGGTGGATGCAGAAACCCGTTATCCCCAAGTTGAAAAACTAGCTTTGGCACTGGTTACATCGGCTAGGTGATTGCGTCCATACTTCCAAGCCTTCAAGGTAGTGGAACTAACCAACTTCCCCTTACGCCAAGTCTTGCAGAAGTCGGATGTTAGTGAGTGTGATATACACTACTAGGCAGACCCTCTATTAAAGAGCAGGCGGTAGCAAATTTTATTGTAAAAACTCACCCTACTACTGAAGAAACCGGAGGAAATTAAGTACTAAAAGATCCAGGAGCGTGGACGTTTTATATTGATAGGTCTTCAAATAACAAAGGTTGTGGAGCTGGGTTGCTGTTGCAATCCCCTAAAGGACACCGACTTGAATATGCCCTCAAGTTCAACTTTCAAGCGTCCAACAATGAAGCTGAATACGAGGTCCTAATTGTCGGGTTGCAGATAGCCACAGTGGTAGGGGCCAAAAGGCTCACCATCATGAGTGACCCGAGTTGATTGTTAGTTAAGCGTTAGGGGTGTACCACGCGAAGGAAAGATGAATAATGGCCTACTTAGAAAGGGTCAAGCAACTGCTGGTATTGTTCATATAGGTACAAATCCAACAAGTACCTAGGTCTAAAAATGCCAATGTTGATGGCTTGACGAAGTTAGTTGTTGCCAACAAAACTGAGGTTGACAGGACCGTGACAGTTGAGATCTCGGACAAGCCTAGCATCTCCACCGAGCTATTGAAAATCAGTAATGTGATCCCAACATTTCAGGTGACGTGGATGACCTCATTTTTAGAATACTTAATCGAAGGGAAGTTTCCAGACGACAAAAAGGACGCCAAACCTTAAGTTTAAGGCTTTCAAGTATGTGGTGCAAGGATATAAGCTAAAAGGGAAGGGTATTCTTTACCTCTCCTTAGATGCTTAGACCTTAGTGAGGCCACTTATGCAATGCGAGAAGTGCATGAAGGCGTGTGTGGCAACCATGAAGAAGAAAGGTTCTAGCCAAGAAGTTAGTCAGGCAAGGGTACTTTTGGCCAACCATGGCCGAATACTCCTAAAAATACACCCGGGCATCTGACAATTGCCAGATGTTTGCTAGTATACAAAGACAGTTGCCAAATGTTTTCACTAGCTTGATGGGACCATGGCCACTCGTGCAATGGGGGTAGACCTTATAGGACATTTACCAACCAGGCGAGGCCAAAGTCAAATTTGTTGTAGTAGTAGTTGATTATTTCACCAAGTGGGTCGAAGTTGAGGCCTTTGCGACTATCACCGAGAAGAAGGCAACCGAATTCATCTAGATGTACATAGTCTGTAGTTTCGAGATACCCCGGACCTTGATCACGGACAATGGGAAGCAGTTTGACGACCAGACTTTCCGATAGTTCTGTTAAAAGCTGAAGATCCAACATCATTTCTCGATGCCAGCTAACCCATAGGCCAATGGGCAAGTGAAGGTAGTCAACAAGATCATAAAAAGAACCTCAAGACCAAGCTTGAAAGTTTAAAAGGGTATTGGGCGGAAAAACTACCACAAGTATTATGGGTGTACTCAACACCAAGGACGTCGACGGGCGAGACCCCCTACCCGCTAGCATTTGGAGCAGAAAAGGTCATTCTAGTCAAGATGGGACTTTCGTCTCCACTCCTTGAGTCTTTTGATCCAACTCAAAATAGCCAACAACAGCGGACGAGCCTAGATCTCTTGGAAGAAAGAAGGGATGCAACCTACATAAGGCTGGAACGGTACTAGAGCTGAATTGCCAAGTACTACAAATTCGGAGTGAAGACAAAACGCTGCCAAGCCGGTGGCTTGGTGTTAAGAAAGGTAATGCCCAATACCAAAAAGGTCAATAGCGGAGCCTTAGGGCCAAATTGAGAAGGACAATACCAAGTCACCAAAATTGCTAGCCTAGGCACCTACTACCCCAAGGATATGGACGGAAATGCGATCCTTCATCCTTGGAATGCAATACACTTGAATTTTTTTTTTTTTTTCAGTAGATTGTAATTCAAGTTCTTAAAAGTTGGCAATAAAAGTTTGTTTTCTTTTTCACTCTTTCTAAAAGTCTCTTCATTTAAGCTATATTTTACAAAGTTCATCGTAAGACAAAAAAACTTAAATTATGGGGTATGCAATGAGAGAAAGAATCAATAGTAAAAAAAGCCAACATTCTATTCCAAAATTTCAAAACTAGGAAAGAAAAAAATAAGTACTCAACAAAGCAAAGGTACTTAGAAAAAAGTTTTACTTCAAAGATAAAAGCAAAAATTCATGAAGTATTTCAAGAACCACGCCTACTCGAGCTTGGCCTGCTAGGTCCAGCTTGGGAAAGGTCAAGCCGGGTGGAAGGAGCTCAAACTGAAATGTCACTCTTCAAAACACCTCGAAAGATGTGAGAGTCGTAGTAAGCGATATGTGATGGATCATTCGGCAACCTAGGCTCAAAGGCTGAATGAGAAAGGTAGGCAACTCTTTCAAGTGTGGTAGTACATATCGACTTGAAAAGCGGAAGCAGATTCCCGTAGCTCAGGCCTTCCTGGATACGGTCGAAGGCCTAGTTTATCGCCGTTATACCAGCATTGTTCTCCAAGAGCATGAAGGTAGGAGAACCCTTCATTAAGTTAGCCAGGTAAGAAGCATTCTTTAGCTTCTCTTCAGCAGCAGCTAACTCTTGACGAAGCCGAGCAGATAAGTCATCATTGTGAACATGAGCAGCTGAATTTTTGGTCGCCTCAGCGGAAGTCCAAAGTTCAGCCAAGGCAGCCTTTGCAACACGCCGAACCTCTTGAAACTGAGCTAGTTCCTACTTGAGCTTATTGGAATTTAAAGACCAGGAGGAGTGTGTGTAACGCAAGTCCTCTAATAAATGCCGCAAAGCTGAAGTAAAGTGTGTACAAGCCTATCAAAGAAAGTAAAAGTTAGTTTCGAGACTTACTCGAAAGTACATCAAAAATCAAAAGAAAAGTTTATAAGTGTATCTTATACATCAGACAAGTTCCATGTTTCATAGTTTAAGAAGCATCCCCAGTTCGAAATGGCATGGGACGAGCTCCAGCCTCAGACCATAGGCCAGAAATCAAACTCATCTCCTCATCAAGTATATCCAAGGCATGGCGGTAAGGTTTTGACAAGGGTGCTGGTTCTGCCATAGTGCAAATCTGCCCCAATGTCCAAGTCCTCAAGAAGCTCAGGAAACGGAAGATTATCCTCTCTGCCATGTGGAAAATGACCCTCCCAGGTAGGGTCCACTATTTCATTGGTGGAAGGCCTAATAAAAGAGTTTGAGGGGTAGTGAGATAGTGCATCAAAGGCGCACCTCAAGGTAGGCTCATAGTCCATAGCCACTTGAAAACAACAAACAAGATGTTAGAGCAGTCAAACATCAACCCAAGAGGTAGAGACTAAGCAAAGCAGCGTACCCGAACTTGGATCTTTATTCAAATCAGGAAAGCACGAGTTGGCGTTATGAGGCATAGCGAACTCTGAAAGAAGGCTATAAAGAGCCAGAGAGTTAGTAGTTAGTATTGCGTGCTATGAATAATCGAAGTTGGGAAGGTCATGACCAAGTCATAAAATCTCAACAGCCTGGAGCGAATGGTTAACTTCCTATGCACTGCACCAAAAATAAAGTGTTAGTAAAAATGTGACAACAAGTGCGTAAGGTGAAACAAGCGGAAGGTCAAGCAACGTACCCGGACTGTGGGAATGATCACCGAGGCGTTAGCACAATGAATGCTTCAAGAGCCACTTGCAAAGAACCATCGGTCATGCCAAGCTTTTTGGAAGTTGAAGTTGGAGACCAATGAAGAAAGTTGGCTACATGGAGTAAGGTAGCATCCCACCGCTACATTGGGGTGTTGATAAAGCGATACGAAGAAAGAAGGTCTCGAGCACTGAGGGAACCTTCAAAACCAACGTATCCCCAATGGTTGTGAACCCCATAGAACACATTCCAAGTGTTCGGGGCCATTCGAGCCAGAGCTAAGCTCGCCATGTACATAAATACCTGAAGTGAAGAAATTAGAGGTAGTCGAATGCCTCTCTAAAAAATGGCCGTGTAAAGCACCACCTCACCAGGAGAAGGAGTATTGTAATCTTCATCAACACTCGGTAGCCTAAGTGTCACGTTGGAAAGGATGTGGTTCCTTAATTTGTTTAAGTCACCTTGGGTCAAGACCGAAGCAACTTGTGCGAGCCAGATCCAACCACCAGTGCCCGGTGCCGAGTCCTCTTTTGGGAAGAGAAGGTTAATATAGGACGAACCTTATTCTCGTAGTTAGAAGATAGAGCCATGAGTGAGATTCATCGAGCGGACCTTCAACAAGCCAAAATTTTTATAAAGAGTGCTAAAGGTAGTGAGTCCTTAATAAGCAAACCTACTTAGCCAAAGTTTCAAAATAAACTGCTAAAAAGGTGGCGAGTCTCTAATAAGGTAACCCAAGTGGCCGAAAATTCTGAAAAGTATTAAAAAGTGTTAAGATTCTGAAAAGAGGGAACCTTTAATACAAAGAGCCAAGATGGATGTTTATTTTGAAAAATTGGGTAAAGTACCTACAAAAGTGGCAAGACTCCAATGGAAAGCTAACTTTAAAGAATGGTAAAAAATAGAGGCTTAGTTTATGCAAATTCAAAAAAAAAAAAACCTAGAAAAGAGGCAAATATTACAAGGCAAGCCTACTTGGTACAATAATTTAGCGAAGTATAAAAACTAAAAAAGAAGCCCTATGCAAAGCCAACAATTTCAAAAATACACATGAAGGGTGCTAAAATTTCGAAAAAAGTTTCTTAGCTAAGACCAATAAATTCGAAAAAAGTACACATGTGCGGAAAAAAATAGAAAAAGGAGCATACCTAAAAGTCGGCCTCCAAAGAAAAGACTTTGAAAAATTCTAAGTCCAAAACAAGTCTCGCCCAAGGCCAAAAAATCGTGAATGACAAGGTGGGGGGAGAAATTTGAACTTTATGAAATTTTCAAGTTAGGAAAAAAAATCATTCAAGAAAAATACTTTGAAAAATTCTAAGTCCAAAACAAGTCTCCCCCGAGGCCAAAAATTGTGAATGGGAAGGTAGGGGACAAGTTTGAACTTTATGGAATTTTCAAGATATGAAAAAATTATTCAAGGGAAGATTTTCTCAAATAAGGATATATTCCTTAAGAGAAAATATGATTTTTTGGATATGAAAATATTATTTAGAACATGACCTATTTAATATAAGAAGAATCCTTCAAATTTACATTTTCCATGAACTTGAACATAGGCTTCTTAAGGAAATGAAATATTTTCTTAAAAATGAGAAGTATTATTCCATAAGCAAGGAAATCTAAGGCACATATTACTTTTCAAATTACAGCAATAAAAGTACGTCAAAAAATGAAGACTGGGGGTAAATGTTATTGGCAAATATTTCTCGAAATATTCGGTGTGGCCTATAACCTCTCGAAGGACACCTAAAGCCCTTCCCGGCTCCCCCGAGGGTCGGCCAACAAGGCCTTGAACCCCCAAGGGTACGTCGGCCAGGGTTGTTGGCTTTTTGGCTATTATCTCAAATTAATTAATTTTAATTAATTAATTAATTAATATTTTGATGATAACAAAC
>JBBMEG010005953.1:0-36428 GCA_037832605.1 Cyclanthera cordifolia | reverse complement strand
CAGTGCTACACTTGCTGGAACTAGGCCTACTAAGTCCGGCTTGGACAGATTCGGTCCTAGCTGGAAGAGCCTGACCCGGGAGGTCATTCTCAGACGCACCCTGGGAGAGGCGAAAGTCATGAGCAACATGCACTGGATCACCAGGAAGTCTAGATTCGAAGGCCCGTAAAGAAGGGTCAACGACCTCTCCTGTTGTGGTGGCACAAAAAGACTTGGAGAGAGAAAAGGGGGCACCATGGGTAACCCATTCTTTAACTCGGTCTAGCGCCCAACCGGTAGTAGCCACGCGTTGCTCTCTAAAAGTTACAAACGCAGAAGAGCCTTTAAACTAAATTGACTAAATACGAAGCATCCTACGACTTCACTTTAGCTGAAGTCAAACTCCTAACACAGTCGAGCAAGGGTAGATGAGTCGACCTTTTAGTTCAAGAGACAAGACTTTGGACCGCCTTAGCGGAAGTCCGAAAGTCATCCAAGGCGACTTCAGCAACACCCTAAGCCTCACGAGCTTGGGCCAAGTCCCATTTCAGTTGATCAAGGCTATACGACCAAGAGGAGCGCGTATGGCACAAGTCCTCTCGAAGGTACCAAGAAGTGGAAGCAAGGTGCATAAAGTCCTGCCCTTCAAAAACGACAAGGAAGCAGGGAGTCCTCTGAAGTAAGGTCTATCATACCATTGGTGGGAGTCCTAAAAGCAAGGGAAGGAAGATCCCGACCACTAAAGAAGAGTTCGAGGTCAGTACACTATGCAGGTTGTGAACTCCAAAGAACAGGGTCCAAGTGTTGAAAGCCACCTACGACTACCAAGGCCTTATGCCAAGTCCTCTTTTGAAAAGAGGAGGCTAAGGTGGTGGAACTAAGTCCCATAGTCAGATGAAAGGTCTATGACAGCTAAAGTAACCTAAAGGTTCCAAAGAGAGGTGAAAAAAGCAAGACTTTCTTTTAAAAGTGCCTAAGTAACCTAAAGGTTTCAAAAAGAGGTGAAAAAGGCAAGACTTTTGATAAAAGTGCCTAAGTAACCTAAAGGTTAAAAAAAGAGGTAAAAAAGGCAAGACTTTTTATAAAAGTGCCTAAATAACCTAAATGTTTCAAAAAGAGATGAAAAAGGCAAGACTTATTATAAAAAGTGCCTAAGTAGCCTAAAAACCTCGAAAAAGAGGCAAGAACCTAAAACTACTCTTCATAATCCGGCAAGCTCGAAAATGAAAAGTGGGGGTAATGTTATAAGCTAAAAATATCCAAAAAGACAAGGAAGAGATTGTGACTTGCACGAAGGACAATAAACGCCACTACTGCCGACCCCCCGGGAGGGTCGGCCACGCCTCTATCGACCCTCAGGGAGTCGGCCTCACCACTTCCGACTCGCTGGGAGTCGGCTTTGCCACTTCCGACCCCTCAGGGGTCAGCCAAATGGACGTCATAACCCCCTAGGGGTCGGTCGAGTCGATACCGTCCCTCCGGGGATCGACCAAGCAAGTCCGACTCCCCTAGGGGTCGGCCAAGGAAGGCAGGACCCTTGGAATCGACCATTGCAGCCTCACCATTCTTGAGTCCGGCAACGAGTAGGTTAATCTGAGTGGATTGGCCGTAGATGTTAGGATTCCCCTCAGAGTTGACCAAGCCCAAGTAACGTTTGGAGGCGTCGCACCCAGTGGCGTTACTCGTTACAACGAGCAGGCCAGCCCGAGTAGGCTGGCCGTGGAGGTTAGGACTCTCCTAGGGACGAGTCGATTGAGTCCAAGTAACATTTGGAGGCGTCGCACCTCGTGGTGTCACACGTTACAACGAGTAGGCCAGCCTGAATGGGTTTGTCGTGGAGGTTAGGACTCTCCCCCAGGAGTCGACCGAGTCCAAGTAACGCAGGAGGACCCTGCACACCATGGCGTCCCCGGTTACAACGAGTAGGCCAACCCGAGTTGGTTGGTCGAGGAGGTGAGGACCCGTAAGGGTTGACCGAGTCCAAAGCTGATCTCTGAAGAGGGCGGTCGAGTAGGCTTACCCGAGTGGGTTCATCGTGGAGGTAAAGACTTTCCTATGGATAAGTCGATGAAGTCCAAAGTAGCACTTAGGGACGGTGCACACCCGTGGTGTCCTAGTGCTGCAACGAGAAGGTTGCACCCCTAAGGGGTCGGCCATGGAGGTGAGGACCTGCCAAGGTTGACCGAGTCCAAGTAACTCTAGAATGAAGGTCGTTACACCCCCAAAAGGTAACGGTCAGGAGTTACGCCGGTATTAATACCCGGCTTGATGACAGACGTTTCTAAACAGTCGGCCATTAAGTCGCCCATTAGTGAGCTCCAGCCGTTATGAAACCGATTGCTATAAGAGTCATGTCAATCTTCATTCCGAGGGCCCAATATCAAGCTAAGTACTCTTACGCTATTCCTAAAGTCTTATACTATTCTCCTAAATTCCGTTTCTAACTTAGGCATCGGAGGCCCTGTGGCTCACACCACACCAGTGTCTAATTTTAGTCTCTAGACTTTAAAAAAATAATAAAAATTTGTTTTCATGGTAGTTTGAAGTCAATATTTATCGAAATTGATTTAATAATGTTAACAATTTAATACAATAAAAAAATAAAATGTGAAAATATTAAAAGTTTACAGAGGAGATATAATATTTCTATATTAAAAAAAAAAAAAATCTAAAGACCACTCTTAATTTAATTTAACTTTTTTTAAATTTAAAGATAAAAATAGAACAAACCTCAAAATTTAAGAACTAAATTTGAACATTTGAAAGTTCTAACACGTAAATAAAACAAAACTTAAAATAAAATTTGATATTTTGAAAATTCAACCATCAAAATACAATGGGAAAGCTTATAGACCCTTGTAGACTAAAATCATATTTTATCCCATCTAATAAGTGATTCATGTGGTTTATAGTTGATGATGAACTATTAATTTCACACGAGTAAATAATTTGTTGACGGTTGATGAGATATAAATCAAGTTACCAATTTTCAAAAAAAGATACATTAAATTGTTAATTTCAATTTTTTTTAAGCATTAGATTGTTAAATATTTCAATTTTTTTAATTTAATTAGTTTTTTTTTTTTTTTTTGATTCAATTAATTTAATTAGTTACTTCAGTCACACGGTCATTATATATATAATTAATTATAAATTTGATCAAAGATAATTTGAGAAAATTAAGGTCAAGTCTCTCTAATTTAAAAGTTTAAAGTTTAGTACTTTTGAAAATATAAAATTTAAATCTTATAGTTTGGAGAAATATAAAATTTAATTTTTACGGTTTAGATTAATAGAATTTAACCTATATATATAATTTAATAAAATCTAAAAGTAGTCCATTTATTCGCACATAAATAACTAACTTTTATTTATTTTAGATTTTGTCAAACTTTAGAGATTAAATTTTAATTTTTCAAATTATAAGATTAAATTGTAGGTTTTTCTAAAACATAGAGACTAAAAGTTTATATTTTTATATCATAAAAATTAAATTCTAACCCTATTTTTTTCAATTACAGGAATTAAATTTATAATGTATCCTATATATATAGCTAAACTTTTACATTCTTAGTCAACCATGTAAATGAAATAAAATATATTTTATTGTTTTTTTAGAATAAATAATTACACCATATTCGGAATGATCACGTCCATCCCTAAACCAGCCACCAAGAGATACAATATATTTTAAATCAAACTAAAATTCCTACTTTTAAAATTACAATAACTTAAATTGATACTTACATTGTACTTGATCTTAAAAAAAAGAAAAAGTTTACTACCATTAAAAAATTTTACATTTCAAAATATTGGAAGTCATAATAATATTTTTGTTACAAACATCATTCCAGCAATCACCATAATGTTTGTAACAATTAAGTTTTTAAATTTTTAATTTGAGTAGTGATCTACACTAATGCTTGAGAAGCGTTGCAACTAATTCTAATATTAAGGAGTTCTCATATTTAGGTAAATAATAAAATTGTCTAAGAAATATATAATTTTACTTAAAAATTTATAAGAAGAAAAATTCATAACTTCCAAGTTTTTATAAATGTATAATAAAAACTTTATATATTAATAAATTTTTTAAATAGGTATATTCTTTTTAGTATGATATAATGCAAGAGGAAATTGTTTTCTTTCAAAAAAAAAAAAAAAAAAAAAAAATTGTAAGAGGAAATTGGATAGAAATTCAATCATTACCATTACTAGTTATAAGCCACCTTCTTCCCCTTCCTCCTCTTTTCATTTTTGCTGAAATGGAGCTTCCTTAATTTCTGGTCTGCAGATTTAATGGAGGTTCCTTCCCCTTCCGTTCTGTTAGCGTCAACCCACCATTCAATTCTCCAGATTTGAACACCATTTTCTACCCAAAAAAATACCCATATTTCTCATTTTTAAATACACCAGACAGATCAAATCCCCCAAACACAAATTCAAATCGGTGAATTAAATTGGCTTGAAAAAACAGGGGAAGGAGAAGGAGAAAGAGAAGGAGGAATATTCATCGCCAAGGGCTGTGTTAGAGATTCGGACATCTGGGTCAGATTTGGAACACCTATTCATTTTCAAATATATACATTTTAAGAATTCATTAGTAATTTGTAATTTATAGATTAAATATTTTTTTGATAATTTTATCCATTGTTAAAATTTTTTAATATTAATTTAAAGGTGTTAATTGTAAAATTTTTGAAATTTTAAGAGATCTGATTGTTCAAATTAACATCCATAATTGTTTTGATTTATGAAGTTTAGTTAGTATTCATATACTGTCTAAAAAAATGACGAGACATACGTAGAGAATTGAAATAAATATAGACTTCAATTTTAAAAACAAAAAACGAAAAACAAAACGATTATCAAACCAAGCCTAATAAAATAATTTTTGTTCTAATTTTCTTACTTATAATGTAGTCACCTCTTGAGTTGATATGCCATATTGAATACATTATTTCAACTACCGGTTTAATTTTAGTTATGGGGAAACTTTTCCCACCACAATTTATAATTTTGATTGGAAACAGAAAGATTATTAAAGAAGAGTTAAACTTTGAACTAATAAGGGTATAGAAAAATAATAACATGAAACATGGAAAATATACATTAGATTTAACATCCTAAATCACAGCCAAACAAATTAACAATGATGAACCCAATATTTTGAATCCATTTGCTCATAGAAATTTCATAAATTTTAGAGAGGAAATGAAGCAGATGAGTTTAGAAGACACACATACACATACACATACACATACACATATACATACACATATACATAACATCATGTATCCATTATTGAAACTTAGAGAAAGAAATTGAATATTTACTTTTAAAGATGAAGTAATAATTTAGAGAAAGAAAGGAAGAGCAAGAGGAGCAAGAGAAGCCATTAGAGTTGGGAGGGAGAAAGGAGCATGAGAAGCAGGGCCAGGTGCAGGACCATTATGATGCTCGTGACCTGCAACAATGGAGGATGACAAAGCCATTGCTCCAACCACCATTAATACCATCAAAGTTTGAAACTTCATTGCCTCCATTTCAAATTAACCTTTAAACCTTTGATTTAATTTATGCTCAAATTTCAAATCTTTCAAGTGGGTTTCTCTTTCTTTCTTTCTTTCAAACTTTGGATTGATTCACACAAATAGTGGGTGTTTGTATTTATAGCCAAAAAAGGGACAAAAAAGAAAAAAAAAAAAGGGTAATTATTGTTTGATTTTTTGTTTTTGGGTTTTTAGAGGGTGGTTTGATTTGGTGGTGTGTATTGCAAAACAGCTGTCTTGAGGGACCATCACTTACAAAATAATAATAATATATATATATATATATCTTTGGAGTGTAAATTGTTGTCTTTGGAAATTTATTTTGAAGGGTTTCTAACCTTTTATTTTTGCTATTTTTTATGTTTTGGGCATTGATTTTCTTGTTCATATGAAATTTCTTCCCTTTGAACATCTTCCTTGGTTTGGTTGAATTCAAAGAGTTGGGCAGATGAGTTTTCTAGGTTTTAGGCAATATTAGTTAGTTGGTTATTATTATTTTTTAATTTCCTTTTTTATAAAACCTAGTTAGTTTTTTTTTTTTTTTTTTTGATAATGAAACCTAGTTAGTTGGTTATATGATATTGGTGAAATTATACTAATTATTATGCCACGTGTAAAATAATAAATAATTAATTTAAGGGACTATTTGCATGTTTTTTGAAGAAATATGGGGCTGCGTGCTGCTGGGTAGTATTTCCCTTAATTAAATGTAAAATGATAAAACAAAAAATTACCATTTTGTGGCATTAATGTGACAATATTTAAAAGATAATTATCTACACAAGATTTTCCCTATAAAATATAAGACCAAGACATGTGTAATATGTAAATGAAAATTTGAGTTTTATTGATTTGAATATGTACCGGTTATAATTTGTTTTTTTTTTTTTTGATTATTTCTTGTTTTCACATGGAGGAAGATTGAATCTTTGACTTACCATAGAAGAAAATCAATTTGTTGAAATTTTTATGTTAAATATTTTGAATTCTTGAAGGTTGATTATGAATTTATTGATTCGTCGACAGATCTTAGAGACTGTGGGATATAGACTTGTTAAGAGATATCATTAGTTCTTCAAATACTTATAAAATAAGGTGAGCTACTTTTTTTCATTGCCAATCAATTTCGAGATGAATGTCTATATTATTTAATATTTTTTCCCCTTGCAAAAAAAAAAAAAAAAAAATCTTAAACTCATGAATTTGTTAGAATAGTATGAAGATGAACTTTAAGCCATAGTTTAATTTCAGCTCAAATTACAAATAAACGTTCCGATCAATTATGAATGTAAAGTTGACCGAGACTGTAATTGATTTATGACTTCCATAAAGAATTTGAAGTTTATATCACGGATGAATATTAATGCATTACGCGTATTCTCATTCGTACGCGTTTGAAGAATTTCTTTTTTAAAACTAATCAGAAACTCTTGCATTATTCACATAAAACTTGTTTAAGAATTTAATAAACACTTTCACATTTTTCAAGCAAACGTAATTTGAAAAATATATCTGGATATTTCCTTACGGTAATGTATGTGTTGTAATTTATGAGAACCATATCTTTTCCTTTTTTAAAATTTGTATTTTTATCGTTATCATTCGTAGGTGAGAAATTGAGTTAATTAACAGCTTTGATTGAGACGTAGGTGAGAAATTGAGATGTGATATTCAAAAGAGAATCATTAAGGAAATTTAATTGGATATTTTAACAATAATATTGAGTTGGTGCATTGTCTACATCCACTTAAATCATGGTTCAATTTGAATTTTCAAACTCATCATAGGAATAGAGAGAGACTTGATTTTTAGATTTTCAAAAGTTTCATTCTAACAATTTTGTTTCATTTTGATTTGTAAACTTTTAAATTTATTCTATTTTCGTTCCTAAATCTTAAGGTGTTCAATTTTACTCCATAAACATTAGAAAAAAAAAATATTATTTTTTTCTATAATTTTTCTTACAATTATGATTAATTTTTTTTTTTTTAATAAGTTCACATGCACGCCGAAATCATTTTAAAATCGCACGGCTAACAACAGCTTGTTGAAACAGTGTGAAGAAGAACAAGTGTTTGTAGAGGATGGTTACTCGGGGATCTCTAGTTGTGCTTTGGCCGGAACTTCCTATTGTCGAGATGTCAGAGCTTGAGCGGCAAAGATTAGTCTTTGAATCTCACTGCAAGGAGCGCTGACACTAATGCAAAATTCAGCTTTGAAAGCTCGGGAACCTTTGGTGATCACATATTTCAAAAGCAAGACCTTTACGTCTTCTATAGGGGGAAGTGAATAACGAGCAAAGAAGCAGATGTCTCTTCAGCTACCCATTTACAAGGGGGTTTTGTTTTTCAAAAAGCAATAGTAATGATGCCTAAAGCCTACAGCTGAGGTCCTTTCTAAACTCCATCCACACTTTTGTTTTGTCACTGTAGAGAGCAAATGCGACAGAGGCGGTCTCTATCGCCTTTGCCTACCACCTGCGATAGAGGATTATTTTGTCTCTGTAGAGAGCAAATGCGATGGAGCTTTTGTTGTGTCGCATTTGGTGGGCAACTGCTATAGAATAATACTATGTCGCATTTGCTCTCTGTTTATTTTTTGGTGAATATTTATAAATGAGTTTTAATTACTGAATAGTTATGACTTTAATTGGAAATGTTTAAGTCATTTGAACATTCAAATTATTAAAACAAATTCTAAAACATTAATAACGAAAATGAAATTGTAGAATTCATTACATAATAACAAAATCTTAATACATTCTTAATAACATAAGCAGTGAAAGGAAAATAAATGACGACCCTAACCTAAAGAGGAAGACATATCCATAGACGTCGAACGGGTCCTTCCCGTGCTGATCCGACGAACTCATCGTATGTCTGCAATAAACAAGAATTTGAATTAGAGTTTGAAAAAACTTAAGGAATTCAATTCTAAAGAAAATTGAGCAGCATAACAACGTATTTTCATGTTACTGAAAATAAAACTTGTCAAAAGCAGTTCAATTCATTTCAATTATTGACTATCTTTGCTGCAGGATAGCCATGACACATAATACAGACAAACGATGTTCGAATGATGGCTAACTTTGCTGCAGGATAGCCATCATTCTTAAGACTTACGTGAAAAGAAAATTAAGTTAAGTTCGTAATATTGTGTACCTTTCACTGAGATGGTCCAGAACTGCCCCTGCCCCGCCCCCGAGCATCCTCTGCATGCCTCTAGTGCCGCGTTCATCCTTTCTTGGTTGGCCATTATCAAGACCTGATTTTGGGTCAACTCCTTGATCTATTCCTTAAGTTGCATGTTCTATAATAAGATCCTCTCAGTTTCAGGATCTCGTTGAGACGCACTGCTAGCTGAAGAGGAAAAAGATGTCTTTCCTCGTTTCTCAGGGGGCAAGTACGTCGTGCCTCTTATGTCGTCCGCTCACCTTTCTAACACAATTTCGCATATTGCTTCCTGTGCTAATGGGGTCCCTAATGCAATGGATGATTCTCTAATGCATCAATCTTCTCCTACATAATAAAGAATTAACTTTAGGTTAGTGGCGCCCCTGAAATAAAATTACTTTAAATTAATAATTAAGTTCATAACTTACATATATCTCCCTCACCTCGTCGTTAATCCATTCACTATTTGCATCCTTATGAGTAATATGTGTTTCCTTGTTTTACATGGGGATGACATTTTGCTTGTAACAAATGTAAGAGTTTGTTATATTATGTGCACTAATTTCTCTCCAAGAACTTTGATATGAAGGATATGGGTGAGATATCTTATATCATTGATATTTTGGACTTGTCTCAAGATACCTATATCATATATCAAAGTTTTAGAGATATTTTGGATGAAGAATTATTCACCAAGAGTAACAACCATTGTGAAAGGTGATAAAGTTAACCTTACGTACTGTTTTAAAAATGAGCTCCAACGGAAACATATGAAGAAAATTTCATATGCTTCGGCAATGTTATTGGGATGTTAGAAGGATTTTAGAGTAACTAAGATGTTGACCACTGAAAGGCTACAAATAAAGTTATGAGATTCCTTTAAGGAACAAAATATTATCTGCTCACATTTAAAGAACCGAGAATTTGGAAGTGATTGACTTATTCGATTTAGACTTTGTTGGCTATGTTGATTAATGTAAATCAACATGTGGTTATGTTATCATACTTGTCAATAGAATTGTATCTTGAAAAAGCCCAAAGTAGACATTGACGGCTACTTCCACTATAGAGGTCGAGTTTGTATCACGTTTTGAAGCTCCTAACATGGTGTATGGTCGACGATTTTCATTTATCAGCTTAGAGTTGTTGACTCTATCTATAGGCCATTAAGAATATATTGTGACAACTCAGGTGCTGTATTTATGGCTAAGAACACCTAAAGTGGTAGTCGAATTAAGCATATCGACATTTAGTACTTAGCCATATTAGAGAATGCGTTAAGAGTGGTCATTGAACACATTTAGCACATAGTTGTTGATTGTTGATCAATTGACTAAAGGCATGCAACTAAAGAATTTCATGGATCAAGTAATCATAACGGGACATGGTTCGTATATTGCACATACATTTAATATTTTATTGAAACTCTTATTCAATTTATGTTTTCTCATTCAAATTGTGTACATGCATATTTATTATTGAGAAACCATTACTTTAGTATAGAACTCAAATAAACATAGAGTTTATTCATCAAAATATATGGGTTGTGTTGAGAAACATGATACATTGTAAAATATGGAAGATAATACTCGCATTGAGAGAACATGTTGCCATAATCCATGTGTTTTATTTTTCATTATAAACCAAGTAGGAGAATATAGGAAATTATAAAATAAATTATTTATTATTCGTTCATTTTTTTTTTCTCCATTTAATGGTCCATGATTTTATATAACCACCCGCCTCTTATTTATTTATATATATATTAGTTTTTTTTTATTAACTTTCTATCTTGATGGTAGATACAATATGTCTGAGAACTTACGGAGAGAATCATATTGAATACTTTATATTTTCTTCTTTATTTTTATTTCACCTATTGTCTACTCTTTCATCAAGAAAACAATACCATTTGAGTTAGGAAGAGTGAGGATATAGAAAAGCAAAGAACCTCTGTTGTTGTTGGTGTTGACTGATGTTTTCATGTTGTTGATCATTAGCTTTCATCTCAGTTGCTAAAAAAATGGTTGGAGGTATACTAAATTTATGATTTTTGCTTCCGCTTTTGGTGATTAATTTTAATCACATTTTAGACATATTTTAGAAGATGTCTAACAAATTCTCCTAAGCACATGAATTTTATAGAGTAATTAAAGAAAAGAGAAGGTTTAGCTTACATGTACATAATTTCAAACTTCATTGCATAACCATTTGATTTCTTATTTTTTTGTTTTTGATACTTAAGCCTATAACTACCACTAGCCAACATATAGCTTTCATTACTTTGGTATTTATATTTTATTTATATTTTTAAAAACCAAACAAAAATTTAAAAGCTAAGCCCTCATTTCATTACCATTTATTTTTAGTTTTTGGATTTTGAAATAGAAGCCTATAACAACTTTCGCTCTATTAATTATCTTACTTTGATTTTTACCTCTCATCTATGTTCTTACAAATAAAACCAAAATTTAAGAGGAAAAAAAAAACATCCAAATGTTTGTTTTGGTTTTCAAAATTTGATTTAACATTTATATATTTTCTTAATTAAGCTTAAATTTAACATAAAATTTGATTAAAAATAAGCTTAAAATTTTCAAAAATAAAAAACTAAAAAAATCAAATGGTTATCAAGCCTACAAAAGTGGTTTTCAAATAATTGTTTTGGTTAGAACTTAGTTATGGTTCACATACTTTCTTAAAGAAGGATGAAATCATAAGTAGAGACTTTAGCTAAAATTTCAAAACCCAAAAATGAAAATCTAAGGTCAATCATTTGCTTTTTGCTTTTTTGCTTTTTAGTTTTTTAAAATTTAAGCTTGTATTTATTAAAAAAAAATTCTCTACGTTAAGTAAATATGCGAATTCTAAAAAAAAAAAGAAGAAAATTTACTAATCTTTCAAACTTTTGTATAGTTTTTAAAAATACAAGTAAGATGTAAATACAAAAGTAATGAAAAATATGTATTGAAGTAGTATTTTTCGACTTAACACAACTATAAATACCCCTATTATGACACTTTTGAAATCTCATTGGACAATAGAAGATTTAAAAAGTGTCATTAAAGAAAAAAAATGCAGGATTTCACCCAAATTTTAATCTTTGTCCTTTATTTTGACATCTTTTTAAACCTTAAAGAAGACGTTATGTCTCTCCTCTTTGATTCTTCTTCATGAGCCAACTCTTGATCTCTTCATCTTCTCATTTAACTTGCTCAAGTAACCTAAACGGGAGTTGAATGGAAGAGAGGGGGAGAAGCGACAACATTTAGTCCTTGGGGAAAAACATAAATCTTCTCCAAGGAACGCGAAAGAGAAGAAGAGAAAAAGGAATGAGGGCACGTGAGCAGTAGGCGATCGACGATAGGGGAGAGTTGTGTTTCCTGCTGGTGCCATTGAAAGCGTGAACATTAATTGAAGGTAAGTTTCTTGTAGTCTTAGTCTTGTATTTGGAAGCGATTGAAGGGAAGGTTTAGATGACGTTATTGGGGGATTTTTTTTTATATAGAACTTGACGAAGGTTGAATTAACATTTGTAGGAGGATAGGAATAATCAAGAAAAGAGCAAGTTTCTAAGTTATACGACAAGGGGAAAGAAGGAAGTTCAAGCATGACAAGGATTAGGCAACAACCTAAGAAAGCTTCGTACTTGTAGGTGAGAGAATCTCAGTGCTGAACATTCTCTTCATTTAAATGTGTGTTTTGTTGTAAATTATGGTGCCTTGATATTTAGTTGAATCAATTTCAAGGAAGTATTTGTTGGTTGATGATGTGGAAGTGTGGTAAGGTAGTCCGTGAGGAAGGTGTAAATGAATAGAGGGTTACGTTGGGTTAAAAATGGTTCAACATTAGCAACATATTTGAGTTGGGTGATGCTGGCGCGAGACGATGCTAAACATAACAACAATAGACTATGCCCTAACATCACTCTGATATGCATATAAAATGCAAGTTACACTATCAATTATATCAAGTACTAAATATATCTAAGTCATCTCCTCAAGGACTGATTTTTTGAAGTAATTTCATATTCCATATTGAGAAAGATGAATAATCAATAAAAAGGTGGTTTGTAATATTGAATTGAATTGCAGGTGCGGAATATATGCTCAATGCGACAAGTATTGTCTAGAGTAAAAGAACATTAAGAACAATACATGCTACTTGAAATATGCATAATAAATGACAAGAACGCTAAGTAAAATTAAGTACAACAGTAATAAGAATACCAAGATCATTAGTTAGGACTATTGGTGTGGAAGAAATCAAGTTTATATTGCAAATCAGTGCCTTTTAGTCCAATTGCACTCTCTCTTAATGTTGTCTGCATTTAGAATGTGGTGCGTATTCATTAGTGGACTGGCTATGAGGAACCCTTCCTGAACCTACTAAATCCATAGTAGTGACCTAATAACAATCAGATGGATCTTTCATTTTTCTTCCTTTTGGTCCAAGCGAAGCAATACGTAAAAGAAAGATGGATGACCGATCGACCCTTGTTAATTAACTTACTTACTTCGTAAAAATTAATATCTACCTTGTCATCACTAACTAACTTAGAATCTTACAAGAGACATTACTTGCAATTACTTAACAAGTATGCATGTAACGTTAATGATGCGATACGTATTTGTTTTTCTCCCATTAAACAGAAGATAACCTCCACACTAGACAACAACATAATTTACAGAGAAATATAAAACATAAAATAAAGTCATAAATAAAAGCAAATGAGTAAATAGAGTAAGTTGCATTAAAATAAAATAAGTTACAACGAAAGTATGGTAAAAAAGCTAAAGTCAAAAAAGAAATAATAAGAGAAATTCCATGCAGATGTGTCACTCATAGCAATGCCGAGGCTTTAAGGCAACTACCTTGCACTTCAACTTCTTGCCACGTAAGTTGGTTACAATGCCTTGTGCAATGGCAATGTCCTTAGCTATGGGAAGTTCTCTCTCTCTCTCTTCGATTTTACTAGAATTCAAATAAACATTGACTTTCACACTGACTCTAAAATTCAACGACATTTGTTTGTTGAATGATGCTTCCTACACCAAGAAATTCCTTTTTTTCTCCCACTATACCACTTCCATGATTTTATGATGCTATTTTGGGTGTCCTTTGACTTGCTACCAATGTGTTCTTGCTTGGGCAAGCAATAATAGATCTGAGCCGTTCAACCCATCCTTGATTCGCGTCAAAAGTTATTTTGTATTTTCACAGCATTTAATCTGATGCGGGTAGAATGCGACCAACAATGAAAATGCACTACCTTTGTCAATGCTCTCAGCATCGCAACTTCTACACTTTATGGGAATGCGGCAACATAGACAACATTTTGGCTACACCAATGTCTTTAGCTTCCCTTTCCTGTGCTAATCATGAATGCTCATAAACATTGATGATTTTTAACCAATAAAATGCTCAAAACATCAAAAAATAAGCCTTAAAAGTGCATTTTTCATATATTTCATATTTAATGTATCTATATTGACAAAGTAATGTATTTAAATTATTTTTCTTATGAAATCATGCAATTCTTATGATATTAACCTCTAAAGTACATGAATTCTTAGTAAAAGTAAGCTAAATAACTCTCTAAATGCAATTCTTACGAGGATTTGTTGAGGATTTGGTTAGGGTGTAAAGAAGTTATACATACAGAGTTTCGTTAGAAAGAAATTAGATAAGGGTAAGAACTTAAAAAGTGTGTGATGGGGGATGGAGGTTTTGAGAGGTAGTTGATGATATAGTAACATTTGTGCGACATATGAGCAACTCGGTTACTTGTTGAAATTCTTACCTCAATGAAAATGAAAACCATTAGTCTAGAATGTACATATTTCAAGAAAACTGTGTTGATTTTCTAGAACATTGGTTAAGTATTAAAATGCCAAAGATAAACATTGACCTAGACAACAACAGGGAGACGAAAATATAATTTTGAAAACAAGTATGGATTACCTTAATTAGATTTTTGTTTTCTTAGAAAGCTTTTTCAAATACAGATTCAAAAAGATACATTTTTAAGTATTTTAAAAGTGATTATTAATGCCAATAAAATTTGGATTCAATTGGTACGATATATGATATAGGACAATCACAAGATTGCTACAAGTCCTGCTTCTATTATTTGTTTAATGAAAAAATAACCGTCAGCCATGGTATAGTATTTGCCACGGCTCATCTGCACATTGAATACTCTTTAACTTTGTTGAAAGGTCGAACCAGTAGATAATTTAAAAAGGGCTTTTGAACTTGAGTTTTACTTATGGTTTGGCTGAAAAAGATTAGTTATGTATGTTCCTCTTCTTTGATATGAAGGTGTGTTGGTTGTAGGGTTGGCCTTGAATGTCAGGGATGTTACAATTGAAGGCGCAAAGCTTGAAATAAATTTTCCTTTACTTTTGTTTCCTCAGAGTAAAGCTCGAAGGATAGGGGTGTTACAATCAGCTAGTATGACCAATCTTATACACTTCTCCTCATAGTTGTAGTTAAAACTTTTAAATGATGGTATTATCATGAGCCATATACCAACGTAATAAGACTCCTAAACTTGAGAGTGGACTAGCTATAATAACATGTATCATTGATCAAGAGTATTAAATAACACGAGTTCCATCCCAAAACCAATCTATATGATAGGAGAAGTCCACCTATCTTACGTTAATTAGGAGGTTTTTTGACTTTTCCAATATCGGTTTTTTAACATGCATCAATGGTTCATTTTTGGGAGGGCTAGGCTAGTAATTTTTATCTACAGTGCAGATTGATCACAAGAAGAACAAATTTGGATTTGGTTTGGCTGTAGAAGAATAAATTAAGAGAAGTTAATTAGCTAGTAATTTTCATCTACAATGCTGGTATTTCTTATGCATTAGATTGATAATTCATATGATTCTTGTATTGTAGGTTACTACTTACAAATATGAGTTTCACCTCCAATGCATTCTATAATTGTTTTTTAAATATTATAATTTTGTTATAAACACTTCAATATAATAACAACTCATGTTTAGTTGACGACAACTCTTTACGAATTTTACTTGGGTGAAGTTATTACAACCCATCCTACTGTTGGAAGCAATGTTGAAGAACTTGTGTATAAGAATATTTAATTCGGGGTACAATTAATCTATCAATTGACTTGTACTTTGGCTTCCACTTGTTCTCTCTACTTTGAATGCTCCTTATTTGTTATAAGAATGTCCTTGCTCCATATATAAATCTCACTGGCAGCTTTATCTATTTCTTTTTATGTTTGAAAGTCGAATTCCTTGATGGATTTGAAGTTGTAAAGAACTTGATGCTCTCACATATCAAATAAGTTATATTGTAGTGCGTGTATTTTTCTAGGTTTTAAGTGTAATGTATAACTTAAACATTCGTATATCAAATGATATGTTCTTTATCTACATGGATGGAAATTAGATATCTCCAATTGGGCAGGTGAATGCAAGGTGAAAACATGTTATAATAAAGACGACGTCATGTAAATTGATAAATTGTAATAAAATGATAACATTTGAAATGAAATTATGACTAAAACCTTGTGTCAAGATACAAGTTATAATGATAAAACTAATTTTTGTCTTTAATGGCCCGACCATGAGACTTTCAAAAGTGTTGTTAATACTTTTGTGATGATGAAAAAGGAATGTCATTAATTATTAATTCAACTGTGACATTAATATAGTATGATAAATGAAGATACTATGACTCATAAATAATGTTATTATCCTGTTTTTATTGAAAATTTTTAAGTTTCATAACTTGATATGTGTTGACACAATATTAATGTCGTTAATACACATTCAATGGATTTATATATTTGTCATTAATGTTGCTATTATGACTATAATATACTGTCATAAATAGTTCAGCTACGACACTTCTTCGTTAGTGTTATGGTTGAGCCTTATCATGACAGGCGATATAATGACTCTAGTTTTGAGCCATGTAAATGATTTATGACTATAAAATATAGTCATCATATAAGACTTTTGTAGTAGTGTAAATTTCAAAAATCAAATGATTATCATCACATGGTGCCTAAGACATTCTCAAATGAGGTCTCAAAATTAACCATATTCAAATTTAGCAAAGAGTGAACAATGAACTATTTCATTGCATGAAAGAATTTTGTAATTAGATACGTACTATGCATATAACAAAATTTATCTTTAATAGAAGATCATAAAAATTTACAAAATCATCACAGAGTTTCCCTGATCTACGGAGAATTTCAATCTCAACACATCCTTGAATATGACACTAATTTTGCAAGAAGAAGACACTCGGAATATGGATAACGAAGAGGAGAGGCATGTTGAAAATTAAACTTGTTTATTTAGATTTCATGAGTTAGTAGATAATTATGTCAGGGATTGTACTCTAAAGGCATAGTAGTTTGTATTTAAAGAACAATCATTTATGTTAGACATTTAATTTCAAATTTCAAATATTAATAATAGTACGTAATTATTTTTCATAAATTGTGTATTTGATATTCAAACATCATTCAACATTATCGCATTAGTTGGATTAATGTCGATATACCCTTGGTTATTTAGATAAACCCTTGAAAAAGTATGTGGGACATATAAGTGGATCTAGTTCCAAATTTATAACCTAAATCATCTATAATATATGAACTAAGGCTAGGGCGCCTAAGTCTTGGAAACATTATTGGTGCGGCCCGCTTTGCAAGAGTTACAAATGACCTGATTCTGGTTGTTCATGTAGAGATATGTGAGTGTTGCCTTTGCAAAAAGAAGTTTTTGCATAAGACATGAAGAAAAGTTTTATGCTTAAGCTAGTAATTTTGTTATAGACTCTCATCAACTATTTCACTAAGGATGATCATATTTCGATGTGATCTTAATTTTGAGTGAGTTGCAAACTCTTAATTTATGAAATTATTCTTTGATGTGCATGGGTGAGACCCGTGAACTAACTCTGGGTCAACAAGCTTTCCACATTGGAGATTGTCATAATGACTAATTGGGAACGCAACCTCACAAGAAGAAATTCACGCCTTCCCCAATATTGATGAAGAAGTAGACTTGTTCCCTTAAGAACTAATTTCGGGACTTCAACAAAGAGATCTCTTCTCTCATTGACCTGAGAGGAAATTTGTTTATAGTGAGACTATAAACACAACTTGTTCATCACAGGAACCATTGGTGATCAAAGAGAAAGATGTAATCGCAGGGGTAAAACAAACATTTTGACCCAACTGTGAATTACGAAGAAGCTCATGAAGGATCATAAGCGTACACTCGCGTTTTCAAGCGCTCGAGTGATGTTTTAGGGCTTAGTCGATGCAAACCGCATTGAACTTAGCGTTAGCATGCTCCCATGTGCCAATCACTAGTGCAAGCTGGGGAGCAGCATTGAGGCAGTTTCTTGCCGCCCTACTCACCGGCGCCACTAAGTCGCCGATGAGATCTTTTTTTGGGTGTATGACTTAGGCTAAAAGGACTCACTAAACTCTTGAAGTTTGGATTTTTTTTTTTTCCTTAAAAAATTAGTATAGGTTTTCTTAAAAATATTTTTCGTAAATATTTGGGTAGGAAAAATAATTTTTTTTACAACCTAGTATTTTTGGAAAATTTTAAGTTATTATCTTTGGTTAATATTTATGGGAAATATGACCGCTAATAACTAATAAAAATAAATATTATAAAATTAAATAAAACATCTTTGAAAGTTTTTGATGGATAAACTTAGGAAATCTTTAAATTGAAGTTTAATTAATTATTTAAATATTTTTGAAAAACATTTACCGAACATTTCAAAGATATGTTCTTACCCAATCAAAGTTTTCAAAAGATCAAGAAGTTGTAGATCGAGAATATTCTTAGAGAATACTTAGGATAGATTGTAATTTAAATTTCTTAAAATTTTTCCAAATAATTAACCGTTCAATTAAGTGTTTAAATGATATGTTACATATTTGCATGTCTTGATTGGTGCATAAGTATGCCATATAGATTTAAAATCTCATCATAGGTTAAAAAGATTCATGCATCCTAAATACGTGTTAAATATATTTGATATATTTTAGAAATTAGATTCCATATTTTGGATTTTTTAACATGTAGATCTCAAAAAATAAATATTTGATGTTTATTTATTGATTATGTTGAATGTATGTATTATATATATTTTTTTAAAATAGAACAAAAAAATTCATTTTAAAAATGCTATAAAAATGAATATATGATTTTTTTTTTTTAATAGTTTTAAAAGGGGTACAAACTAATAATCTATTAAAGTGATTAGAATTAATTTGATTAATTGATATCACTTGATTCTTTAGTTAATAGGTTAATTAAAGAGCAATTTGATTATGTGAGGATTGGTTGGAATGAAATTCTGCCTAAAAAATTTTGTCTAGAATTGAGGTATTTAAGATGATGATTTATGGAATGCATCTACCTGAGAACACAACTTGGAGATGAAACGACCATAAAATATAGATCACTTTGTGCAAACTTAAATAATGTGATTAAGATTTTAATGTAAAATTCGGTAATTCACATTGTAATCAATCTAACCAACATAGGTAAAATTAGATTGGGACTTAGATGAACAAGATTAGCCTAGCTAGTTTATCTGAGTTTGAGGAAACCCTATTTCAAAATAGATAGTTGGAGAAGGATCTGTGTCAACTAATTCCGCGATCTCCATAAAAAACTACATCGTGAGATCCTAGAGGTACTACATGTCGACAGTTTAAGTCAACCTCTTTCGGTGTGTAGACACTAGGATCAATATCATGATAAGTTTCTCAAAAGGAATAAGACAGTAGTTTAGATCAATATTTTGACCTATCATTCGACGTCACTTTACTGAGAGAGATTAACACGTCTGAGTTAATAAGTTACACTATCAATGATCGATTAAAGAGTTTAGTCAAATCCTAGATTAAAAAAATGGTAACTTTAACCATAGGGATAAGAGTTATCTTGGTATTGAGTTTCTGGTTGAGAAGAGTCTCGCGCTAAGGAGGAGTATTTGACCTATCAATTGACGACAGTTACTCTAAACCTTTGAAGTTTTATTAGGGCATTAACTATATAAGTGTAGGGTTTCCTGTGATTTTAACTTGAAAAGTTTTATAATCAATTCTTATGTGACCTATAAATGACGTTTTTAAATGGCAATCAAACTGAAATGTTCTTTTCTTTTTAATAGCAATACACTTTATAAGGAACAACTATGACAGTTGAAGTCTTAACCAAATCAAACTACAAGCATTGGTTGAATTGAGTTTGACTCTATACGTCAAAAACAAAACTTGACATTTGTTCTCTATGAAATCTAGGAGTTGGATGTGTAGATTTTATCCTCTAGAATCTAGGAAACTCCTCAGACAAGTTCTTTATCTTGGCAAGTATTTCGAAACTTCATGGAAGAATTTTTGAAGATTTGCATGATGAAAAATTTCTTACATTGTGAGAAAGGCGAACCATTCAAAATATGATATAGCTAGAGAAGACCGGGGCTTCAAAGAAAATGTGCAGTTAAAATATAAGGAAATTGTTAGACCATAGGCATGATCTATTGAAGTTGGTAGGAACTTGAGTATTATCGACTTGCTTCATAAGGTTATCCACGTTCTAGAAACAAATTCCAATGACTTTGACATGATGGGAGATTTACTTGATCGTAAAGAACTTCACAAATGATTAAGAACTCTTTTAGACCGTTTTGTATACTATCAAAAATTAAGTTCTAACAAGAATGGAGCAAGTGTTGTTTCAAATTATAATCTCAAAGCTTAGAGCTCAGATTCATTGAATGCTAGTGACGACGGCATGAGTTGGACTTCTACATAGAAAAGAGGAGAATATGAAGATGCCAAGACTTACTTTGGAAGATAGTTCAGATGAAGATCTCATGCATTGCGATTGGATCGCTTTTCATTATTTTTTAGAAGTAGTTTATTTTCAAACATCAAAAAGTATATGCTTGTGTACGATGAGCATTTTCAGTAGGTATCAGTCAAATCCAGGGTTAGATCATTGGATTGTAGTTAAAAATATTTTTAAGTATCTTAAAAGAACGAGAAATTATATGCTTGTGTACGGTTCTAAGGATCTAATCCTTACTCTGGGTACACAAACTTTGAATTTCAAACTAATAAGAACTTTAGGAAGTCTACATAAGGATCAGTGTTCACCCTCAACGGTATAGCTGTAGCTTAGAGAAACAACAAGTAAAGATGCATCGCAGACTCCACTATAGAAGTTGGGTATGTGGCTGCTTATGAAGTTTGAGGTAGTATGGTTGAGAAACTTCCTAGTATATTCAGAAGTGGTTTCAGGTATGAATAAGACAACCACGTTATATTGTGATACAAGTAGGGTTATTGCTAACTCCAGGGAACCTATAAGCTATAAAAGAAGGAAGCATATGGAAAGGAAATATCACCTCATTAAAGAGATAATGCATAAAGGCAAAGTGGTTATCACCAAGTTTAATACGACTGGCAATGCTGTTGATCCTTTTCCAAAGGCTTTCCTTGCTAAACTGTTCAAGGATAACCTAAAGAGTTTAGATCTACAAGAGGCGTCTTTTGTAGTATAGAGCAAGTGTGAGACTTGGTGTTTTGGCCTATCATGAGATAGTCTTACTATGACGTTATTGCAAGTGAGAAATTGTTACGGCTCTGTCGTAAAGGCTTAATAGTTTGTAAATAGAAAACAAAGCATCTAAGGTTAGACATTGAAGGTTATATTTCAATTATTAATAAAAGTTGTTATTTTCATTAATTGTGCATTTAATATTCCAAAGTCATTCAGTCTTATCACATTAATGAGATTAAAAGCCATATGTTCATGATTATCTAGATGAATACATGGACAAGTATATGAAATATACAAGTGGATCTAGTTTCAAGTTAATAACATAAAGTGTTTACAGTATATGGACTAAGGTAAGGGCGCCTAAGTTCTAGTAACACTGTTGGTATGTCTCACTTTGTAAGAGTTATAAACGACCCGATCCTGGTTGTTCATTTGGAGACATGTGAGTGAAGGTGCCTATGTAGAAAGAAGTTTATGTATAGACAGGACCCTAAGTTTAATGATCGATCTAGTAAATTCGTTATATACTCGTATCAACTACTTCACTAACAAAGAATGAATGTCGATGTGATATGAATCTTGGGTGGGTTGAGAACTACTTTATGAAAGCGTTCTTTCTTGTGCATGGATGAGACCAGTCAAATAGAGCTGGGTCAATAAGTCTCTCATGTTGAAGATTGTCGTAGTGAATGGCTGGGAACGCAACGTCACAAGTAAAAATTCACACCTTCTCGGATATTGAGAAATATATAGAGTTGTTCCCTTAAGAACTGATTTTGTGGCTTGAACAAATGGATCTCACCTCTCACTAGTCCAAGAGGACACTACTTTAAGGTTGAACTATAAACACTTGTTGATTAGAGGAATCAATGACGCTTAAGGAGAAAGATGTAACCATAGGGTAAAATTGATATTTTCACCCTATTATAGATTACGACAAGCTAGTGAAGGATCACATGACAGCTGACTGATTATATATGTGAACATAGCTTGTTCTATCATGCAAAAGAGCTCAACACTTGCATTTATTAGAATAAGCCTAATGTTAACGAGAAAGGGGTGGATCCCGAATAGTTGTAACTTTCAACCTATAGGCTCACCGATCCTTGGGCTAGCTCATACTTGTCGAGACACCGTTTTATTAGAGAGTGAGTTTGAAGAGTTCTAATTTACGGATTAATTATGTCGGACATAATTAATATGAGTTTTAAGTTTAATTGTTAAACTTAATTAATTAATATATTGGATATATTTATTTAATATTTATAGGTCAAATATTAATGAGGAAAAATTAATTATAAATCATTATTGGATAATTATTATTAAGTTTGACAATTATAATTAATATGTTTGATATATTAATTAATTTAATAATTATTTGATAATTATTAAATAGAGAATATTAATTAATATGTTGGATATATTAATTGATTTAATAATTATTGGATAATTATTAAATAAAAAATATTAATTAATATGTGTGACATACAAATTGGAAAAATAATTATTGGATAATTATTAAAGTAGAGAATTAATATATTGATTATATTAATTGTATGGATTTATTTATTTAATAATATATTGGATTTATTATGGAATTGACATTTATTGGATAAATAACAATTAAAAATAAATTAAATAATATATGAGATATATTGGCCAAATTTGAAAATTTCTCCCTTATTTTGGGAAGAAAAATTCATTCCACCGTACGGGTGGGAGTGAAATTCAAATTTTCCATTTAAAATATAATAGAAAAACTCTTTGATTTTTTCAATATCTATTAATATTGGATATTCAAAAATATTGTATTTATCCTAATTTAAATATTCATTTCTCTACTATAAATAGGAGGTCTGTGAGGTCTTCATTTCTATCACACTTAGTTAATAACCTAATTCTCAAATAGAAAAGCCCCTTTAAAAGTCGAGTTCTCTTTTTTCTTTCTAACTAAAAGTTCTAAGCTAGTGCAACAATGTAGATATAACTTGGAAGATTAGAGAATTCAATAAAAAAAGGTTTCAGAGGATTTATTCGTGATCTTTTCAACATAAAGACTTGCTAGACTAATTTAGAGGCATCAATAAATGTAAGTCTTTATATTTTTATCAACAACTATTAATCACTTAGGGGTTGCAATAGATTAATTAAATATTAATTAATTAGATTAGTTATTGTTAAATTTTTTATGATTTCACCTGTGCTTCCGCCATGTTAATTGCATGCTCCTACTTCATAATTCTCAACATTGGTAGGCAAGCTTTGCTAGGGTTATATACCAACATGATCCTTGTTGTTCATGTGAGGAAATGTTAGTGAGGGTGCCTATGCAAAAAGAAGTTTTTGCATTAGACCGGACAGAAGTATTATGATCGATCTAGTAATTCCATTATAGACTTGCATCAATTGCTTCAACTAGAATGATCGTATGTCAATGTGATGTAAATTCTGAAAAGGTAATAAACTCTTACTTTATGAAAACGTCCTTTAATGTCACTACTACAATCAGGGGAATAGGTGACAGACTAAAAATTAAAATTTTGTAAAACACGAAGATTTAGTGACGGGCAATTGGTGACGGGCGAAACCAGTCACAAAAACTACAATAGGTGACGGGCACGTATCATGACGGGCTTAGGTGACGGGTCACCGGTCATCGATTCCAGCCCGTCACAAAACAAATACTCCACCTTTGGCGACGGGCCAGCCGACACCTAAGGCTCGTTGCTGTTTTTTTCTTTGCACGCCTCCTTCTTTGGTGACGGTTTGCCCGACACATAAGGCCCGTCACCGAATCATATTTTGTCCGTCGTTCCCTAACTTGCGACACTTCTTTTGTATTTTGAGCTTAAAATATTCATAGTTTGATTATTCAAGGTTTTTTAATCTGATAAAGGAGGTTCTAGTTTGTTCATTGGAGTTCATTTTTGTTCTTTAGGTTTGATTTTTTGTTTTGTTGAACTTCTTTTGTATTTTGAGCTTCATTGTTTGATTATTCAAGGTTTTTTTTTACTTCTTTTTGCATTTGTTCAAGGTATTTTGAGCTTCATTGTTAATTTGTTAATGGATTATGTGTGGTTTTAACCCTTTTTAAGGAGTTGAGTATTTTTATAGACAATGCATTGCTCAATAATGCATTTCATGTTATCCTAGATGCAATATTAATGACTCTCTTTTTAATATTGGTTCTTTTATTATTGTTGCAATGGTGGAATATTAGGTCAGATAAAGTTAATATTCAAATTTACGTTTGATTTTTAATTTTTGTAGGTAAGAATTTAGTTGGATATGGATAAGTCGTGGATGCTTAAGGATCTAATGTTACAAGAATATAGTTTAGGAGTTGAGTTTTTTTTTTATAGACAATACGTTACAACATTCGAAATGGTCAAATGTTATTTGTTGTCCATGTTTGAAATGTGTGAATGTGAAGTTCCAAAATGTGAATGTAGTAAGAGACCATTTATTTGTAAATGTTATCGATCAAAGTTATCACGCATGGATTTGGCATGGATAATTTGTATCAAGGGAAAGAAACAATGAAAGTGTTCCAATCGATCAAATTGTAAATGAGGGTATGGATGAACCAGTAGTGATGTTTGAGGCTGCACACGATTATTTTAACGACAAATCCCTAATTTTGAGCATTCATTAAAGGATGCCAAAAAACCATTATACTCAAATTGTAAAAATTTTACCAAGATATTGGCATTGCTTAAGCTTTATAATTTGAAAACCAAGTTTGGATGGAGCGATAAGAGTTTCACAGAGTTGTTAGAATTATTAAGCATTCTATTGCCTAGTCCTAGCGAAATTTTGATATCTACCTATTATGCTAAAATGATTTTAGGTACATTAGGAATGAATTATGAAAAGACTCATGCATGCATTAATGATTGTTATTTATATCGAAAAGGACTCGTTGATACAAAATTGTAGCTTACATCTGGAGAATCAAGATGGAAAGTTTGAAAGAATGTGAAAGGGGTGAAAAGTATTCCAGCGAAAGTCATGTGGTATTTCTCTCCCATTCCAAGATTTGAACGATTGTTCCAGAGTAAAGAAACTTCAAGATTGTTAACGTGGCATGCTATGGACCGCTAAGTCGATGAGTATATACGACACCCAACCGACACACTCTCATGTAAACAAATAGACGAAAGATGGCCTAAATTTAGCTCAGAATCGAGGAATCTTTGTCTAGCCTTATCAATAGATGGTTTCAATCCGCACGATGACTAGAGTACTAGATATAGTTGTTGGTCAGTGATGTTGGTGACTTACAATCTACCTCCATGGTTGTGCATGAAGCGTAAATTTTTAAGTTAAATGCATTAATTTTTTGACCCAAACAACCTCGAAATGACATAGATGTCTATTTAGCTTCATTAGTTGACGACTTGAAAATGCTTTGGAACACATGGATTGAATATTTTGATGCACATCAACAATAACGTTTCACTTTGAAAGCTATATTGTTATGGAGGATTAATGATTTTGCTGCCTACGGTAATTTGTGTGGGTGTATTGTAAAATGGTATAATGCATGTCCAATATGTGGAGAGAAAACAACATCAATTTATTTACCTAAGGGTAAAAAGATGGCATACCTTGGACATCGAAGATATCTACCTCTTGAGCATATATAGAAGACAAAAGAAAGTATTTAATGAGGAACAAGAATTTGGAGTACCTCGTGAACCGTTAAGCAGTAAAGAGATTCTTGCATAAATGAATACTATTCAATTTACTTATGGGAAATGATATAGAAAAAAACAACATGCAAACACTAATTGAAAGAAGAGATCAATCTTTTTTGAATTGAAGTATTGGAAACATTTTCATGTGTGGCATTGTTTAGATGTTATGCTTATCGAGAAGAACGTGTGTTCTAATATTATTGAAACCCTAGTTGATATTTCGGGAAAAACTAAAGATGGGTTAAAAACACGTCAAGATTTAGTTGAACTGAACATCAGATCCAAGTTAGCCTCAAGAATGGGAGAGAAAAGAATGTTCTTGCGTCCAGCATGTTACACACTCACGAGAAATAAGAAATTGAGTGTGTGTAAAACATTATCTGAAATTAAAGTACTTGGAGGTTATTCATCCAACATAAGTAAAACATTGTCGCTTAGTGATTCGAGACTTTACGGGCTAAAATCGCATGATCATCACATTTTGATGCAATAGTATACCTGTAACGATTCGTGGTATTTTTCCTAAACACGATAGATATGCGATCTTTTACCTATGTTTTTTTCTTAAATGCTATATATTGTAAGTTGATAGATTCAACTAAGTTGAAAAGATTGCAAGATGATGTAATGGCCGCGTTTATATCTGTTAGAGAAGTTTTTTTCATCGACAATTTTACAATAATGGTTCACCTTGTGGTGCATCTTGTAAGAGAGAGAGAATTTTTCGGACAAGTTTATTTGAGGTGGATGTATCCTTTTGAAAGGTATATGAGGGTTTTAAAAGGTTATGTTCGTAACAGAAATCGACCGGAGGGATGCATTGAAGAAAAATATATAGTACAATAGTCGATAAGTTTTGCTCTGAATTCTTACAAGGAGTTGTACTTTTGGATTGTGATCATCAAACAAGAAATCAGATGAAATTATATTGATCGTCCATTAGCTATCGAAATTAGAAAACATTAACTAAGGATATGATTGATCAAGCTCATATGTATGTGCTTCATAACTGCGATGTTGTGCATTCATATGTAGATCAACGCGCGAGACTGTCACGAAATCTACTTTTTGTGACGGGTCGAGGGTCACAAAATGTACATGTGGTGAGGGGCAGCCAGTCACAAAAAGTGGATTTTGTGACGAGCGACCCATCATAAAAAGTCCAGTCACAAAATGGAGGCACTTTTTGTGATGCGCGGCCAGGCACAAAAAATACATTTTGTGACGAGCGATCTATCACAAAATGTTTAGATGTTGCTAGCCTAGATGACGGACGCTTATGTAGTAGTGTGTGCATGGGTGAGACCAGCCAAACAACACTAGATTCTTATGCCTCCCATATTAAGGATTGTCATAGTGAATGGTTGGGAACACAACTTCAAAAGAAAAATTTCGCACCTTTTCTGATATTGAAAAATTAGTAAAGTTGTTCCCTTAAGAACTGATTCCATAACTTGAACAAAGAGTATTCGTCTCTCATTGGTCCGAGAGGACATTAGTTTATAGTTAGACTATAAACAACTTGTTCATTACAAGAATAAGTGGCGCATAAGTAGAAATATGTAATCACAAGGGTAGAACGACTTTCTTGTCACAGTTGTGAATTGCGAACAAGCTCGTGAAGGGATCATATGAAAGATTATTGATAAGCTTTTTTTTTTTTTTGAAATAATCGATAAGTCTGTTGTTAACGAATAAGGATTGGTAAACTTCATTATCATATATTAGATATATTAATAAATTAATTTACTAATATTTATTGGATAAATATTGAATAGAAATAATTAATTTATTGGGTAAATTATTATTTATATAATTATTGGATAATTAATATTAAGTAAAGAATTATTAACTTATTGGATAAATTTATTTGGTTAATAATTATTAGATAATTATTTATTAAGACGAGATTAATTAATATGTTGGACATACTAATTGTATTAATAATTGGATAATTATTAAAGAAGAGAATTAATATATCGGATATAATAATTGGACATTTATTTATTGGGTAAATAATATATTGAATATATTATGAAATTGACATTTATTACATAAATAACAGTAAAAAATTAATTAAAAAAAAAGAGATATATTGTAAAATTAAAAAATATCCTCCCATAAAAGTGAAAGGAATTTTTGTCTCCTAAGGGAGCGGATGTGATTTTTGAATTTCATCTGAAAAGGAAAAGGGAAAGAAAATATTTATGAGATAAATATTTTAATGATTACCTTCCAATATCTTTTAATATTATATATCAAAAGATATTATTTTTTCCTAGTTTGGATGTCTATTCTCAACTATAAATAGAGAGCTTGAGGGTCTCCATATTCATCCTTTCTTTGATTGAAGAAATCTCATCTCATACAAAGAACATCTTCTCTAAAGTTGAGATCACTCTTCTCCTCCTTTTAATCACAACCTCTGACAAAATATTCTTAGCTCCCATTCTCTAAATACTTCTCACCAAGCACTTTATGTAGCAAAGAAGTCATAGCCTGGAATATTTGAGGATATAAATCAAGAAATTCTAGCTCCAAGGAGATAGTTTGATCCTACTCAACATAAAGACCAACCAGATTAGATTAGAGTCGTCATTCAATGTTAGCATGTTCTTTAAATAACAAACCAATCATCTAGAGTAAATGCACATAGATTAGTTAATTAGATTAATTAATATAAATTTTTTTGTAATCACACGTTTCTGCCACAATAATTGCCTGCTTCTACTCTCGATCTCCAATAAAATCCCATGGAAATAAATGCATTTTTTGTGTTATAGTGCAAATAAAAAGGGATACGTTGTTATGATTCATTCCATAAAAAATATTTCAAAGTATGAATGTCACTTTTGTTGAACATGAATCAGTTTTTAACCTAAATCTACTTCAAGGGGAGAATTTTAGTATTGAAGAAAATTTATGTGAATAACCTTTCCTTCTTCAAATTTTTTGAGCTAACAATGTGAGTTACAAACCTTCTGTTGATGCCGAAGAATGGTCAACGAATATCCACAGTAAATTTGTTTAGCTTAGGACGAAAAGACCTGCAAAAAAGACGAAATTAGGACACACCGGAGCCATAGGGCCTTCGATGCCTAAGTCAGAAACAGATTTAGGGAGAGTCAATTAGAACTTTAGGAATAGCTTAAGTGTACTTAGCTTAGTATTCAATCCCTTGGACGAAAAAATGACTTGACTTTTATAGCAGCCGGTCTCGTAACCGCTGCGGCTCACTTATGGCGATATAATGGCCGACCGCTAGAAACGTTTGTCATTAAGCCGGGTATGAATACTGGTGTAACTCCTGACCATTATCATTCGGAGGTGTAACGACCTTGACTCCAGAGTTACTTGGACTCGGTCAACCTTGGCAGGTCCTCACCTCCATGGCCTACCCCTTAGGAGGTGTAGTCTTCTCGTTGTAGCACTAGGACGCAATGGGTGTGCATCGTCCCTTAGCGCTACTTTGGACTTGGTCGACTTATCCACATGAAAGTTCTAACCTCCACGACCAACCCACCCGGGTTAGCCTACTCAACCGCCCTCCTCAGAGGTTGGCTTTGGACTCGGTCAACCCTTACGGGTCCTCACCTCCACGACTAACCCACTCGGGTTGACCTACTCATTGTAACCGGGGACGCCACGAGGTGCAGCGTCCGCCTGCGTTACTTGGACTCGATAGACTCCTAGGAGAGAGTCTTGACCTCCACGACCAATCCAGTACTCGGGCTGACCTACTCGTTGTAACGAGGGACGCCTTGGGGTGCGACTCCTCTAAACATTACTTGGACTCGGTCGACTCGTCCACAGGAGAGTCCTAACCTCCACGGCCAACCCACTCGGGTTGGCCTACTCATTGTAACCGGGGATGCTACGGACTCGGTCGACTCTGGGGGGAGTCTAGACCTCCACGGCTAATTCACTCAGATTAACCTACTTGTTGCCGAACCCGAGAAGGGTGAGGCTACAAGGGCCAACCCCGGGGGGTCCTGGTCTTCTTCGGCTGACCTCTAGGGGAGTTGGACTTTTTTTGTCCACCCCGGAGGGTCGGTATGGATTTGGCCGACCCCCGGGGGGTTTGTGCGTCCATTTGGCCGACCCCCATGCGGTCGGCGCTGGCGTGGCCGATCCCTGTGGGTCGGCAAGGGCGTTGGTCGACCCCCTGGGAGTCGAGGCCTCCATTTGGCCGACCTCGGGGGATCGACGTCGGCCTACTTGCCCTTCGTGCGGTCCCCAATCTCTTCCGAGTCTCTCGGGATATTTTTAGCCTATAACACTTTCTATGTTAAATGTTTCTACTTCAGGGAGAGAAATACTACAAATGATCCTCCTAATCACATTTTTTAGCTTTACTTTTATAGTAGGCGAGCCACCAATTTAAACAATATTGATCAAATAGTGATCTTATACTACTAAAAAAATGGGATTAGATGACACTTATGTTAATTAAGTTTAGGAGGGAGATGTAAAAAAAACTGTCATAAAAAAAAATGTGCATTTTAAAACACAATCATATTGTCATAAATAAAATATGTGTTTTATGACACTTTATCAGAATCATATTATTATAAATAAAATTGGCATTTTATGATACTTTATTAGAATGATAGTCGTTTAAAATGTGCATTTTATGATATACTTTATTTAAGAAATATCAAAGTATGTTTTATATTAGTTTATTTTGAAATATAATATTTATTGATTTTCTCCTGATTGGTTGGACCGTAGGTGCGATGATTTACTTCACGAGCGCGCGAGTCCAGGATGGTCCAGTTACGCTAAAAGAAAAGAAGAAGCATCTCGCTCCTTCATGCAGGCCCACTTGGTTCGGGGATGAATTAAGATTGAATTTTGGAGTTTAATGATTTACCATTTAAGTTTTAAACATGAATTAAAGTAATCTATTGTGCGGATATAATATGCGTTTTTTTCCCTTATTGAGCTGAACAATAGTGAAGGGAGGTACTACAAAAAAAAAAAAAAAAACAGTTTTAATACATTTTTTATGTATTTTTTATTATTTAAAACTCTATTAAATTTTTTTTTAAGATAATTTTATTAGAAATGCTAAACTTTAATATTAAACTAAATTTAAATGCTTTTCAACCTTTCATAACAAAGTGTTCATGGTCATGTTAATTTGAAGTTATTAGTCTTTGAGTTAGAGTCTAGCTAAATTTAAGTTAAATGCTATAAACAACATAAAGACCAAATAGATAACAAAGGGCTTGTGGTCATCGTTAGAAAATCCCTAGTCAACTACGATACGACTGATTATAAAAAAATTCGAACGAAGGTTTCACTTAATTTCAGGAAAATGGATCATTGTTTATTGATCTTTTGGCTATAGCATAAGAGCTTAAAGAGTAATTATATGACATTATTGAAGGATTTCTTGATAAAATTCAGATTTTAAATTTTTTCTAAAGGACGAGTTTGATACTAAGAAAGGTGCAACATTTTAGCAAGTAATTCAACAAATTGATTCACTATAAGAACACGCCAATTGGACGGTAGAATTGGAAATAGTTTTGAGTTTATGACAAATCGACTTCTCGAGCAAAGTCAAAAAAATTAAAAGTGATTTGATTTCTTTTTTTTTTTTTAGATAAATATTTTACACTTTTACCCTCCCGTCCCTAGGCACCGAAATACATCAAAGAAGTGGAGGCTACAAACTATTGTCACATATAGGTTTCGAACTTAAAACCTTGAAGGAGCACACCTCGAGCCCAAGCCTTCAACTAATTGTGCCACCCCCTTGGGGACAAAGCGATTTGATTTATAATCTTTAAGTATTAATTAAGAATTGATTATTTATAATACTAGAGTTATGAATTGAGCTATTGGGGGTTCTAATGAGTTTTGTTATTTGGAGAACATAGGGTTTCCTTTTGGATTAATTAAAATTGAGGACCAAAGTGCAAGAAACTGAATTTTTGAACCCTAAATTTTTCCTTTTTTTTTCTTGTGCAAGAATCACGTGTCCCCCCTCCTTTTCCTTTCAAATCTATCGTCTCTCTCTCTTCTCTCGAGATCTTCTCTCGAGATCTGCTCTCTCTCTTCTCTTGAAATCTTCTCTCTCGATCTGCTCTCTCTCTCTTCTCTCGCAATCTTCTCTCTCGATCTGATGTCCCTCTTCTCTCTCGTGATCTTCTCTCTCACGTCTGTCGTCTCGGATTCTCCCTCTCTAATTCGTGTTTTGGTTGGTGTTGGATTGTCTCTCATATCGCACATTAGTGTGCCAATGTTGTGGTTATGTGCTTCAGGTGAAAGCTCGGCTTAAAGTAGTGGGTAGGTTGGATCTTGGGTGGTTTTGTGTTGTCTCTCTTATTCATCCCCCTTAAATTAGTTTATCTTCTTATTCTTTGTGATTCTTGGCTAGCCATAGTTAGTAGTTTCTACTGAAGGGTTATCAAAGAAGAGGGGTTGTTTTTTGTTTCGTTTCATATTTCAGATGGGCTTTCTGACTCTTAAAGTGAAATTTGTTGCTTGTTGGCTTAGTTTTATAGGTTGTTTAGGGGTTGTCCACTTTTGCAATTGGGCAAGAATCACCTTTAGATTCTTGAAGGTTGCTTTTCAGCTTGGTTTTAAGCTCATTGGAGTTAGCTTTATGTGTGTGGTTGTTGTTTTCGGTTCTTCTCTTGATTTACGAGTTTTGGTGAAGTCTATTGCTTAATTTTTAAGTTATTGCTTAGGCGTCGACACTTATTGGGTGACTGTGTTTTCTTATAGGCAAAGTGGTTTAGGCGTTTAAGGACTTGTTTTGGGATCTGGCTTTTCTGCCTATTCCTTTGTATAGCAAAGTGTAAGGGACCTTAAATTAGTGCATCAACTAATTGATTTTCTTGCTCGAATTGTGTTTTTATCATGTAACAACCCGACCTTTCGCTCCCTAAATTTCAAGATTATTTTTGTAATTTTTGGGCTTACCGGGAATCCCGGAAGTCGTTTTGAATTTTATTTTTGGTTAAGAGCATTTATTAAAATCATATCCCGAGATGTGTGAAGTTGAAATTTTAAAATAGGGGTAAAATGGTCATTTTTAGCCGTAGAAGCATTTTTGTAATTTTGCTAGCTCATTTTATCCTTATATATAAAGCCAAAAGACAACCCAATGATTAGGTTATCATTTCTGCATCGCTTTCAGTGCCACCACTGACAGCTCCCTCTCTTTTTTCGACACGTCAACTACCAGCCAATCAATGATTTTTGATCTCAGTGCGTCGCCGACCAAAACTGACGGTGTCAACCTTGAAGTCAGCGCTTGTCGGATCGAAGACCGCGCTTCCGCTGCCATAGCCAATCGCGAGACGTCGCGTGTTGCGACTTCAGTTGTCGCTGCCCCCATGTGCTCGGAGCCAATCAACAGTTGTGGATCTGCGCCAACAGCCGCTGCAACATTAGATCCGACAGCCGTTAGATCTGACACTATCGAACTGCACCCTCAACTCAGTGCAGCCAGCCTATGAGTGCCACTTGTTGCCATCACCACTGCTACCACTCCACGCACCGCCATCTGCCACCGACGTCCGACCATGTGCCACCGTCGACTCGCCATAAAATTTCCGGGTTGTGATTTTTGGATATCTTCGACATCCCAAGTCCATTTTTGATAGTTTTAAAGGCAAATTCTGAGTGTTTAACCTTGTTTTGACCAGGTAAATTTGGAAATATCCTCGTGATACGTACTTCGAGCATTTTGAAAAGAACCCTATGAATTTTGGCCAAGGAAGGGAATCTTACCCTCAGTTTGGAGATCGAATCATAGATAAATGCACGTGTAGGTTAATTTAGAGGAAATTTATAATGATGAGTGCTTGGTTGCCTTGTTCCGTGTATTTTGTTGAATGTCACGGTTTGATAATTGATATATATATATATTGTGCCATTATACATGCATCTGAGAGGTTCACAGTAGACGACTCCTTGAAGGCTTGGGAGTGGCATTCCCTACAAGGGGTAGCCCTAGAGGTGTACAAAGTTTATCATGTGTGACCTGGGAGTGGCATATTCCTTCGGGATAGCTCAGGTGTCACCTTCATCATCCACTAGATGCCTCGAACTGCATAAGTCCAATGGAACTACAATGACATTATTATTCATGCATTGTTTCAGATTCGTATGCATTGATTATCTTAATTGTGTTGTTCCAAGTCAGGGATCCTTACTGAGTTGAATAACTCACCTTTTTTCTTTAATGTGGTCCCCATAGGTAGGCATGGGCTGTACTAGGATGGATGATCGGGAGCTGAGAAGACCATGGGCTCGTGATGTGTTATGTCTGGTTTAGTGCATTCTTTTCATTCTGTATGTGTTCATCTAAATTTTCCTTTACAAGACATGATTTTTGTTGTATGACATTTTCTCTATTTTTTCCCTTGATTTCTTTATAATTGGGTACATGTTTTACATGTTTTCAAAGGACTATTATTGGTTAATAAATTAGGCATTTATTGTCATGTTTTCTACTTTTCTTTAAGGACCAGTTAAATCATGCATTTAGGGTTTAGCCCTATGAGTGGCCCTAGTTTTGGCTGGGTCTTTACATATCGTTTTGTTATTACTTCATTGAAACTGATTGCATGTGGTCTGTGATCTGGTAGGCTAGAATGTTGACTATATGTCGCTTATTGCTTCGTTATTACTTGAATAAAGCTTAAAAGCATGTGAACGATGTGCTAATCGACTTTAGGAAATTGATGCATGTCTTCTTCATAATTATCTTGTTTAGAAATAAGTTGTTAACATGCTCTAGTCACTTTCCTTGATAAGAGTTTTCATGTTTGTCATACGGCTAGGCATGTTTTCTCTCTACCATAGGGTGGTTGCAGTAGATCATAGGGTCTATTTTTGTGTGACATGTTAAAGGGCGACCCATTGAGGTGTTATAAGGACACGACCCAACATGGAGTCAAACCTGGGACCTTAACCTCTTATGCATGATTTAAACATGTAATAAACTCGTAGAGACATGTCGTAATAACAATTGCATTTATTGAAATAACTTGAACAAAACATAAATAGAGTTTAGGGGTACCCAAAATCAATAAAATAATATGAAATCCTATACTAAGCATGTCTCAAAACCAGGTTCATGCTTTAAACGGTAAATCAAACAATAAACTTGAAAATAAACTTAAAACCCCTAATGTGGCTTGCCCATGGTCACATCAGCTCCCGCTCAGTCATCCTGGTTCACCTGTAAGTACTTGGAAGGATTCCACAATGGAAAGAGTGAGTTGCGAAAACTCACTAAGAGATCCCAGTACGGGATCTAACAAGAACACATAAATAATCAGAGAAACACAAACTAACGTGATTACATAAATGTCTCGACTTAAGCTTTATCTCAAACTTTAACTCATCTTGAATTTCTAGCTTTATCTTTAAACTCGATCTTTATCTTTATTCACAAATCTCTATCTTTAAACTTAGTAACCTATACTAATGTGAGAGCACATCGGCAAGCCAAAACAATCTGGTTACCGCTAGACTTCGAACACTCGCGCGAAAGGGTAGATCAAGGACCCTCTGCAATGGGATATCTCCCGACTCACAATCCTAGTACGACACCTGGGAAAAGTCAATCGAACTCGGGTAGGTATGGATAATCAGATGGCCATCCGATCCCTAACAGTACCGTGAAGTAGGACGATCTTCCTCATTGTCGGACACCTAAACTTATCCCCTTTCCAAGTCTAACGACCAAGACACGTCTGACCTAATTAACGGTAGCTCGTGATCTATGAAATCTTGTTCCATTTGGGACCTTTAACTCTTTAATCTCAACGGTTCCCTTTGGAACTCCTAACTAAGAACGCAGTACTCGGTTGACAAACTCTGCTCCCTTTAGGATAATCAACACGTACATATCACATGAAATGCACCACTATACATGCCAGAACTATCTTAATAATAGGAACAAGTGGCATTCAATATGAAGATCTCGACTCTAACATACGAGACATCCTAAATATCAGGAATCAATCCTAGGCAAAACACGATTATCTCAAAACTAAACAAGCTAAATTAACTTGATTAAACACATGAAGTAATAACGAATCTTGGGAATCATGCTGAAACGAACTGAATATAACATATAAGACATCATAAAACTTCAGAACAAACATTCATAGTAGAACACGTCATTCAATGCTTAACTAACTAGATATATGGTCGAGAATACCCACTACGACCCTATATGGGGGAAACAATCCCTTACCTTGGCCGAAAACCGCTCGAAACAATCCTTGGAACTCGAATAAAGAATCCCCTAAAAGATCTCCACCTAACAGCAATCATACATGACAAATATGTGAGAATCAGGTCTTGAAAACCTAAAAAATGGAGGATGTGTGTTGATTGTCGAGCCATTAACAAGATAACGGTAAAGTATCGACATCCTATTCCTAGATTAGATGA